>CATIWF010075672.1:0-11204 GCA_949630135.1 Balakata baccata
TGCCCATTAACTTGTGCACTACCGGTTGAGGGGCAAATCTCTGATCTAATCTTGCCTGAATCTTGTATCTCTTCCTCCATATCACTTGCATCTAGTCATCCTTTCGCCGAGAAATCATGTTGATTTTGGATTTACTGGTTATTCCATTCATCGGAGCTGCTTTACAAGTTGTGCTCCAAAAGATATGTTCTCCCGAGTTCCTGGCCTTCTTCAAAAAACGGAGCTATGATCCCAAGTTGCTGGAGAATCTGAAGTTTTCCTTACTGACTATCAGTGTAGTGCTGAGTAATGCAAAGGAGAAGGAAATTACAAATCCTGAATTGGCCCGGTGGCTGGACGAGCTTGAAGCTCTTGTTAATGAGGCAAAGGATGTGGTGGATGAGATTTCCACAGAGATCTTACACAGGTCAAAGAGTCGATCTGTTGCAGTTGGCCCAAAAAGATCTCAAAACGAGAAGCTCAAGGCGCAAATAGAGAGCATTGTCAACCGCCTGCAATTCGCAGCTACAGTTACACATAAAGATCATCTTCTTTTGACCGAGAAAATATCATCAAGGTTGCAAACTACCAGTTTGTTGGTTGAACCTGAGGTGGTAGGTAGGAAAAATGACAAGGAAGCCATTTTCGACTTTTTATTTCGAAATGGTGGGAATAGAAATAATATGGTGGCCGAGAATGAGATTAGAGTCCCTGAAGCAAATGGGGATGGATTCAGAGGGGTGACAAATGAGAATGCTGTCCAAGCAGTGAAAGCGAATGAAGTGGTAGAGGTAGCAGGTGAAATTCCTGTGCTTGCAATTGTAGGGATGCCCGGCGTTGGCAAAACAACCATTGTTCAACTGCTGTTAAATAGCGAGAGAGTGCAGAAAGAATTTCATCTAGGAATATGGGTTCATGTTTCAGAGCAACTGGATGTTTTGAAAGTGACCCAAAAAATTTCTGAATCTGTACCACAGTCCGCTGAATGTCACGGAGCGGACTTGGATACACTTCAGATCAGATTAAAAGCGGCTATGAAGGGAAGGATAATTCTTCTTGTTTTGGATGACGTTTGGTGCGAGAATTTTTTTTATTGGGATGTTCTGCTGAGGCCTTTTAAGGATGCAGCTTCTAAAAGTAGAATTATTGTGACAACCCGCAGTGGCAGGGTTGCGGCGGCCATGCGTGCTGAAATTCATGAACTGCGTCCTTTATCCAAAGATGATTGCTGGTCATTGTTTATAAAACATGCATTGAGGCCTGGAATTGAGGCTGAGCATCCACAAATAAGAAGTATTCGTGAAAAAATTTTGAAAAAATGCGACGGCCTGCCTTTAGTTGCGAGAACACTCGGGAGACTTTTATATTCTGTAAAAGAAATTGATGAATGGGGTGCAGTGCTGAATAATGAACTATGGAATCTTCCAAGCTATAAGAATGGCATACTTCCGGCTTTAAGATTGAGTTACTGTCAGCTTCCTTCTCATCTTAAACGTTGCTTTGCTTATTGTTCCATGATTCCAAAGGGCGAACCATTTGAAAAGGAGGACTTGGTTCGGTTATGGATGGCAGAGCCAGAGGATGAGGGACTGTTGCTTGACCTCAAAAGCAACAAGCTACCAGAAGATGTCGGCAACGACTACTTTAACGAACTGGTATCCAGATCATTTTTTCAACAGGACAAGGATAAACAGAAGTGGAATATGCATGATCTTTTCAGTGATCTAGCTCAAAGTGTAGCGAGAGAATTTTGTTTTAAGTGTGAAGATGAGATTCCACGCCAAGTCCCTGATAAGGTTCGCCATTTTTCATTCAAGGCTGGAAAATTTGATGTTCATGAGAAGTTTGATGCCTTCCAGAGTACCAGTCCCCTATGGACCTTTCTTCCATTGAGTTCACCGTCCAGCCAAGGACCTCAGTTTTTAAGTCCTTCGGCTTTGGAAAATCTGTTGCAAGCATTCAATCGCTTGCATGCGCTCTCCTTCCCACCTTATAATATTGACAAGTTGCCCGAGTCCATTTGTAACTTGAAATATCTACGCTTCTTGAACCTTTCTCAAACTGGTATAGAAGCGTTGCCGGATTCTGTTTGTTATTTGTATAATTTGGAGACGCTATTATTGTCAGGATGCAAGAAGCTCACCGTCTTACCTAAGAACATGCGTAAGCTTGTCAAATTACGGCATCTAGATATTACTGCGACTGCGGTGGAAGAGATGCCACCGAAATTCGGTAAGTTGAAAAATCTCCATGTGTTGACTGATTTTGTTGTGGGGAATAATAGCTCAAGCTCAAGCATTAAAGAGTTAATGGAGCTTTTGTATCTTCGAAAACTTTCTATATTAATGAAGCTAAAGAATGTCAATATTCTTGAGAATGCCTCGGATGCCAAATTGGAAGAGAAAAAGTATCTTAGAGAATTGGAGTTCCAATGGAAGACGAGTCGCGCCCAAGATAAAGATGTGCTTCAACGGTTACAGCCTCATAAGGAATTGAAGAAACTCACTATAACAAATTATGGAGGTGTATCATTTCCAGATTGGGTTGGGCTTCCATCATTCTGCGGGTTGGTTTCTCTGCATCTCACTAACTGTGAAAATTGCTTGTCCTTGCCTCCACTTGGGCAGCTCCCCTTTTTGAAAGCAGTTCATATCTCCAAACTGAAAAAAGTAACATCGGTTGGTTCTGAATTTTGTGGGAGTAGTTCCTCTTCAATTGAGCCATTCAGTTGCCTTGAAACTCTCGAGTTTGAGGACATGCCAGTGTGGTCATCATTCGCGGTTCCAGAGCTTCCTGTCCTCCAAAAGCTTTCTTTAAGTCATTGTCCGAACCTGACCGGCAATCTACCCGAGTACTTGCCTGCCCTAAAGACACTTCATATCTCTAGATGTCGCCAATTGGCATTGAGTTTCCTTGATGAGAATGCAGCGGATCACCGCCAGTACAAGGCACTTGAACGTCTACACATAAGGAGTAGTTGCGATTGTCTCCTCTCCTTTTCATTAGACTTTTTTGACAACCTTGAAGAGCTTCAAATCCGGGATTGCAGTAACCTCAGATATCTCGTGTTGTCAACTCATGATCTCAGATATCTTCGAAAATTGGAGATTCAAGACTGTTGTAGTTTTGAATTTTCTTCTGGAAGGCCGTTGAGTGCTCCCAACCTGGAGTCGCTTTTGCTCTCTAACTGCAATAGTCTCAAGTTCATGCCAGAGCGGATGGACAGTCTCACTTCCCTTCGAACATTATCGATTTCTCAATGTCCTCAGCTTGCATCATTTCTGGAAGATCTTCCGGCCAGTTTATGTTCTCTTACAGTCGAGGCCTGCAGTGAACATCTCGCACCGAATGCTCAACGGTGTTTAAGCAATATGAGTTCACTCACCTTTTTAGCTATAGGTGAGTGTAATGGCATGAAGTCATTCCCTGAAGGGGCGGTTCGGTTGCCTGTCTCTCTTACTACTATTTACATCAGTGGCTTTAACGATCTTAGATCCCTTAGCAACATGGATTATCTCACATGTCTTGAATCTTTGAACATCTCTAATTGCAAAGAACTCAGTTCCATGCCAAAACTGCCTTCATCCCTTAATTCCTTGACTATCTCTGGTTGTGATTTGATGATATCACGCTGCCAAGTAGGAGGGGCTGATTGGGACAAGATTTCTCACATCTCTAGTAGAAATATTCTTTAAAGAAATGGAAGCGACACCGGTGAAACAAAACAAATAGGAGTAATCCTGATCCAAGTAAGTTACCGCCTTTACAATCAATTAAGTGCATGCCATGCAATTGATCCTGTATATAACTCTGTGATCTATCTATTGAATATATGTGTATATATTCGATTATATATGATCAAACTGGAATTACTTTGACATGCAATTCTTTGTTTTACAGATTTATTAATATATTTCCCCCAGTAGAATTTTGGTACAACAAACATAAGGACTCATCTTCCAATCTGCCATCCTTGCCTATACTTGATCCTCAACGCTAAACATGGCCGATTCCAGGTTGGTTTGTTTTTTGTTCTTTTTTTTCTTTGATATATGCAGCCAGAAGAATGCAGAGCATTAGTGTGTTGAACACCAGACAATTTCCTTTAAAAGAGTATAACTGCGTATGCAATAATTTGACATTATTGTATTTAAGATGCCAGGTTAGTAGTTAAGAGAACCTGTGACTGACTGCTATTCGAGATAATGGCGCTGTCCATGAATCACTAAGCATGTGCAAGTTAGATTTCAATTATAATAAGAGGGATCATTTTGTTTTCCTTTGAAAATGAAACTGTAATGCAGTTCTTCAAGTACGATTTCCTTCTTAATTTCATTTTGTGCTGGATTCATTTCTCATTTGTTTCGATCAATAATCCAAAACTCAGCTAAACAAAATTCCAATTGAGCTATACAGTGAGTCGTGACCAAAAATACCAAAAAAAAATAATAACTACTATTTAGCGACCACAAAGTGTGGTAGCTAAATTTGATACTTTTTTTTAACGAAAAATTTAGAGACTACATAAAGATTACACAATAATAGCTAATAGCTACCACATTATTTTATTGTAGCTAATCGGCAACCATAAAATCATATAATAGCTAATTGTGATCGCTAATCATCTTTCACATCTATTGTGGTGGCTAATTAATGTGGTAACTAATATTTATATGTAATTTCCAATATTAATAGTTATAAGTATTTATTATTAAATGTTAAATAATTATATATATCTACTAATTAATAGAAATAAAAAAATATTTATATTTATATATAAGTATTACATTTACAATTTTGACTGAATAATAAATTAGAGTTTACTTAATTAAATTAATTTTGAATTCAATAATTAAAATTTGGTATTTTATATAAAATTTTCTAAATAAAATTTAATTATAATTATATATAATTAAATAAATTATTAAATTCTAATTAATTAATATAAATATTTTTTATTTCTATTAAATAATAAATTTATATAATTATTTAATATTTAATAATAATTGTTTATAAATATTAATATTATAAATTATAAATTAATATTAGCTATTACAATTCGTGTGGTAGCAATTAGTAACCACATATCTGCTACCACACTGATAGTGGTAACTAATATTAATATATAATTTTTAATATTAATAGTTATAAAATATTATTTATTATTTAATAGAAATAAAAAATATTTATATTAATTAAATAAATTTTCAATTTAATTAATTAATAAATTAGAGTTCAATTAAATAAATTGGAGTCAAATAAATTTTAATGCTATAAAATTAATTATATATCTTATCATAGGTTAAATAATATATATATTAATTAAATTAAATATAAATTGCACTAATATATAAGTATATATTTATATTAATTAAATGAGTTAATTAATTAATATAAATATATTATAGTTAATTTGAAAAATTATAACAATAAAAGTTATTATATATAATTTATAGGTTTCAATATTATAATAATAAAAGTATATATATATATATATATATATATATATATATATATATATATATATATTAGAACATCATGTAAAATGAACGAATTAATAATTATATCATTAAATGATCATCCAACATATGTGAAGTATATCTTGTGAATATTTTGATATACATTTGGGCATTCCATGCTAATTTCTTGGGAGTGCCTTTGAATTATTTTGAGTATAGCTTAGGAATTCGTTGAAAAATGCATGGAAGAAATTACTTGGAAATACATTGGAATTACTTTGAATTTACTTTAGATATATTTTGGGAATTCCTTACAAATACTTTTGGAATATATTGGATACTTTTGAATATGTCAAGTATACCTGTGAAATAATTTGGGTATTATATATTAGATGTATTAATTAAATTAGTTATAGGCAAATGAACAAATTATATCATTAATTAATAATCATCCAATAGATCCTAATATAGTATCATATATAATAGAGAATTTGACAGAAATACCAAAAAAAAATGAATATCTAATTACATTTTTACTAGTGCTCAAATTTTTTTGTAATTTTACTAAAAACAAATTTTTAAAATTACAATAATACCTAAATTTTAAAATTACCCCAAAATATGTCTGAAATATATATTTTTGGCATATCTTTGGTATACCTTAGGATATCTTGGTTCAATTTTCACTAAAAAAATAACAAAAAAATAAGAACAATTAAATCATTAAAAAAGAAGAAAATGAAGAATATAATTCAATTAAAATTCAAAACGTCACAAAATCTCAAATGAATATTTTGGTCTAGTTTTCTGAATACATCGTGTATACTTTGGAAATAGATTAAGTATACCTTGAAAATTCCTTATGAATACCTTTGGAATATATTATGTATACCTTCGGGATACTTTGGGAGTCTTTGGAATTGCTATTAAGGGTTCTAAAAACATGTTTTGAATTTTTTTTATTTAATTGAGTGATTTTTTTAATTTTTTATAAACTGTTTTTTTCAAACGTACTTTTGGAAAAAAAATCTACTACTAAAAACAGTTTTCAAAACTAAAAAAAAAATTAAAAATATAAAATTTTTTCTGAAAAATGTTTTTTTTTTCAAATGCAATGCCAAATATGACATTTGGATATACTTTGAAAATTTTCAAGAAATTTTGTGGAAGAAATTCTTTTTGAATATCTTGGATATACTTTTGGAATATATTGAGTATACCTTGGATATACTTTATATATATCTTGGAATTCTCAATGAATTCCTTGGGAGAAATTCTCTTTGAATGCCTTGGGTATTCATTGGGATACCTTAGGTATACCTTTGGGAATTCCATGGGAATACCTCTGGAATATATTGAGTATACTTTAGAAATACTTTGGGTATTCATTGGGATACATTAGGTATACCTTTGGGAATTCCATGAGAATACCTCTGGAATATATTAATTATACCTTGGAAATACTTTGAATATATCTCGAGAATTCTCAAAGAATTCCTTTGGAAAAATTTTCTTTGAATATCTTAGGTATACATTTGGAAATTTCATGTGAATACCTCTGGAATATGGTGTATATATTTTGGGTATATTTTGAGTATATTTTGAGAATTCTCAAGGAATTTCTTGGAAGAAATTCTCTTTAAATATATCGAATAAACTTTGGATATACTTTATAAATTTTTTCAGAATTCACTGGGAATATTTTGTGTATTCAATTTAATTAATTAAATTAGATGTTAATTAATTAAATTGAATATAAATTAAACTAATGTTAAGTATATTTCTAGTAATTAAATTAGTTAATTAATATATAGATATATTAGTTAATTAGATAAATTATAATAACAAAAGTAATAATATATAATAGACTCATTAGATGATACACTGGGTGTATTAATACGTCACGTCAAATGAGCGAATCATATTGTTAAATGATCAGCCAACAAAATCGAATGCATGATTTTAAATGACTCAGATTATGTATATTGTTGAATCTAATGGTTTATTTAGAGAAGATATATCATAAAAGGACTACCCTATATAATATAATTGAAAAAAATAAATTAAAATACAAATTGATAATAAATTTTAACGCTATAAAATTAGTTACATTTAATAGCTCATATTAATATAACATTAAATCATGAAATTAGCCCTCAACAAATGTTGTAAGAATCTTGCACTATATAGAACCGCATAACTAATTAGATAGAAGATATCTACGAGAGATCGGGTGCGTTAAGCCGTACCACTTTACCAATAATAGGCTTATAAACGATAACTCATTTTTTTTATCGAGGTTTAATTTCACGATATCATATTCCAAATTGATCATAATTAGAAATGATAAATTTAAGTCAATTTAAAGTACAGTTAATTATTGAACTTTAATTTAATGAGTTAAACCTTTAATTTAATCAATTTGCTACTAATTTGTATTATTTAAATCAAATTAATTAATTAAACCCTTATTTAAATATTGAGGTTGAATTTGAATATATTATAATAGCGATCATATATATGGTCGCTAAAAGTTAGTGGCTACAGTGCATGGTCTCAAACTAAAATTTTTTAATATTTTTATGTTATTAGCGACTATAATATATCGTCGCTGATATCAACCACAACGTGGTGGTCGCTATTGTTGACCTCATATTATTAGCCATCATTGAAAATTGTGGTCGCATAATAGAATTGCAATCAGCGATTCTGCTACCCCAAAATGTGGTTGCTAAAGGGTTTAGCGACCACACTAGCTATGTTTTAATTTTTTTTTTAGCGACTGAATATATTTTCAGTAAATTAGTATTAAATTGCTTGCTGCCAATTATTATTACTTATAATTTACAATATTCCATTTCCATTCAATTTTCAGGGGCTAACTGTAAGTTCATGTTATAAAGATATTCAAAACTCCATATTCATTGGATTTTTGTGGTAAATCATTTGCTTTAGCCACTTGTCCTTCCCTAATTTTAAGAGGAAAATCTGATTAGTGTGTGTAAAATCACTTCCAGAATATAGAAAGAAATTAAGGACTTGTTTGGTTAGTTGATGGTTGATAGCGGCTTATTACTTATTATTTGGTAAAAATAATTGAATTGTTGCTATTAGAATGTAAAATTAACAATAGAGATATTATTTATTTAATTAAAAATATATTATCTTATAATAAATTATTTATTCGATATAATTGTTATTTTTAATAAATTAAAAATTATGATAATAATAATAATAAATGAATAAAAAATTTTCAAAAAAGAATATATTATAATAGTAATCAAATAAAAAATGAATTCAAAATTTGTTATTCTTTTATATATAAGATAATTTTGTGTAATAATAATTTAGTTTTTTTATTTAAAAAAGCTCTAGCTGTTAAAAAAAACTTTAAAATAGAGCTTTTTATTCCGTAGTTATTTGAAACTTCAAAAAATTAACAGCTGCCTTTTTAAAATTTTACTAAATACTTTTATATCAGCGCTTGGGGGGGGAAAAAAAGCTAACATATGCCTTAAACAACTGAACCAAACTTTGACTAAGTTTATTGAGTTTCTAAGTCTTAAGTCAGACCCTGATTTTAGTCTAGATTTTGAACTGGTCCATGATTTCGTGCCTGAACAATTTGAAAATGGAAAATTTACATAACTACCAAAAAACCATCAATCCAATTTCAAATAAATCTAGAAAGCAAAAATTTTCAAAACTAATATTTTGTAACTTTTAAAATTTCAAATCTATCAAAATTTAATATGATAAAATGATTATTTTGAAATTTAAAGATGAGAAAAATAATAACAATTAAAATGCATTTTGATAAAAATGATTAAAAAAAAAAACTTTTGTAGGATATCTTAAAATAAAAAATTAAGTATAGGTAAAATATGAAATTTCCTGCTTGAAAATTCCTATGGACCCCGGATTATGAGTGGGTACTTTTTTTCCTCCCCCCCACCCCCTTTAATAAGTGAATAACTTCAACCTAAACGTGTGACTTAGTCGAGGAATATGGGCTGAATTAAAGTTCGAATGATATTTGATGGAAACTTTTGAAAGTCAATAAGTCAACAGCCAACCAGGTTGGGGTTGCTTTCGGCAGGTACAAGTCTTCAAGTTATTTTTAGCCGTTGGATTAAAATTTCATTCTCGGCTGCTGAAATTTTATATTTATTATAATGAGAGTTCATATTCATTGGTATTTGATCTAAAATCCACAAGGAAAATAATTTAGACTGAGTTTAAATAAATTAAATTAATAAAAAATATTATATAATCAAAACAATTTTTATGATATTTTTTCTTTAATTTAGTCTACTATGAATCAGAGAAATTCATGCATAAAATAATTATTTTTTACAAGAAATGAGAATGAATATATCAATTAAAGATTTGACAGTGTTATTACTAAACCAGTATTACTAAATTAAAGCTCATTAATCAATGAACGACTTTACTTGAACATTAATGTGGAAACCCTACATCCCAACTATGAACATGTCTTTCTATATTTATTTTGTAGCATTAACCCACTGAGGTATTGGGACATATAATTCAATCTGTGTTTGGAAAGAATGGCTATGGATTGTCATGGTTTGTGGATGATCTCTCAAGGTTACATGTAATTTCCTGGTTTGGACTTTGGTTTGGATCCAAATGACTTTTGCCATTTAATTTGAAATTTTGATATTATAGTAATATAACTTATTAATTTATTCAAATCTCCTTAAATTGATTTTTTTTAGGTTCTTTTGAATAAAAATTTTATCCTAAGTTGTATTGCACAGGTTTGTAGGTATATGTTGTAGTCATTCAAAATTTTAACCTTCATATTCTACATCTCAAACCCAAATCCAAACAATGTGGAATTACATATTATTATTATTATTATTATTATTATTATTATTATTATTATAGCATTACTTTATTTGTATTAATCACATTATGGGCTTTCAATAAATTTTATTTCCATTGTCAAATAAACTTCTTTACTTTTGGCAGGGGAAATTAATAACTATAGCTTTGTAGAGTGTAAATAAAAAATGATGGTAAAGATGAGATTAATGTAAGAATATACTTGCAATAAGGAGTTAAACCTTATCAATGTAAAACCCCTAATGCAAAAAAAAAAAAAAAAAGGAAAATTTAAAAAATATCAGAAGTTTTTAAAACTTAGTAATATTCTTACTTGATTTAAATTAATCTACCGAAGAAATTCAATTTCAATAAATTAGTTTGAAACTAACCTAAATTCACAAAATAAATTATCAAGAAATCTGCACAAAATCTTGACATTTTTGCATGTGAAGTTATTATAAATTGACATTCAAATTTCTCCAACATATTTCGGTGCAGATCTTCCAGATGTTGATGGGAAATCAGCAAGGTTTCATGGGCCAAGCACTCTAATCCCTATGGAACTTTATTGGATCACATTTGAAAAAGCTAGAAACTTTGTTAAAGGGCATTTTACACTGAAATTTACCTTTTTTCTAAAAAAATTACATGCATTTTTATTTTTTTTCATTATCAGCAAAATTCTTTACATATTTTACCTTCTTTTTCATTTTACCTTTTTTCTTTCTCTCCTTTTTTCCGCTTAAATCTCCGCTGAAGAGAAGTCGACCCAACGTGGCGAGAAAAAGTTTGGCTTGTAAGCCAAGGTGAAGAAAATAAATAGCCTCGAAATTATTCTTCACGGTGATCGAAATTACCTCATAAATCGGTCGCAAGGTTGAGATTCCAGGAAAATTCTCACTCCTTTGAACA
>CATIWF010075684.1:0-30145 GCA_949630135.1 Balakata baccata
TGTAAAGATTACATTTAATCTCTAGTGATTGGAGATGAAATGAAAGGAATTTGCCAAATTGAACTCAGGGAAGGAGGTTGCTGAAGAAACTACTTTAGGTATAAAGATTACATTTAATTTCAAGGAAGTAGAGATGGGATGCAAAATATTTGCTAAAAAAGGATTCAATAAAGGTGAATGTTACTGTGGAGGTAAATGTTGCTGTTTTGCACAGTTAAAGTTGGCAGCTTGAGATCTTTAAATAGATGAAAACGATCAAACTTTGACATACAATCCAAGACTTAACTAAAAGACCGTGCTTTATCAATAACAAATTTGATTATAAGAAATTCTAATTTGCCAACTCTTAGCTTCAAAGATATACACTAGAACGACAGTTTCCAGAACATTAAAAAACACACTTCTCAACTTAGCTCAAACTGGAAATGCCAAGATTCTTTGCATAACTCTAACCAGTTTGAAAAAGAAAAGCGGTAAATGCAAATTTTCATAATCAAAGTTCCAAGGATAAATTCATTCAAAGGCCTCAAAAAATCATAGCTTTTAGCTTAAAGCCCATTACTTGCTAAGCAACAACACTCAACTAAGTTGAGTTTCTTCGGAAATTAAAAATGGCAATGACCATGAAAGTGTCAAAATCACTACATGCCCATATCCTCAATATGGAATCTGCCTAAACTATTTTACTTAGAACTCAAATATCCTAAACTATAAAAAAGCTCAATACTTTGAGTCTTGACTAACAAAAATTCAGTCAAAACCTGACAATTATTCTCCATTAAGGTTTCAAACACAAAACTGACAGCATAATAACCAGCGAACTGTACAACATATCCGCAATTCAAAGAAACAAATTAGAATGAAAGGCAAGAGAAAGCAGACAGAAACTTGAGAGTTACTTGGAATTGGTGACATCAGCGAAGAGGACGAGAGAAAGGGTGTTTCCACCGATGCCGAAAACCGTCATGTTTGGCCGACGGTGGTCAGTAATATGCGGTTTATTAGTGTTCGAATGAGAAAACCGCCGACTAGGAGGAGATGGTTAAGCTAGGTTTTTGTGAAATAATCTCAACTCCCAACCCAATTGGCCCACGTTTCAAAAGAAGAGTAAAAAAAAGTGAATTGAGTCAATTGACTCACACTTTTGTTTGCAAGAAAATATTTATGAATTTTTTCACCAAAAAAAATTATGAATTTATGCCATTAAATTTTTAATTTATTTTATCAAATTAATATTTTAAATATTAAATTTTTTTTATATTTACGGAACATTTGATAAATTAGAACAATACAGAAAAAATTAACATGATTCCTACACAAAGATGACATGCAAATTAATATTTATAAAATTATTAACAAATACTAACTTATAATGGTCAAATATATTTTATCATAAGACAATTTTTTTTTTTTTTGATAAACTGAATAAAATAACATATCCAAGAATTTTCTGATCAAAATTAGCAAGTCAAAAAAAAAAACCCCCCCATTTTTATAATGGATGTGAATTTCTAGTCACTCTGCCTCTCAAGTTTAAAGGGTAAGCATTAGAATTTTATGTGGTAAAAGAAAAATAGCTGCAAAATTGGCCAATAATTTATCAAAACGAACAGTAATTCATCCCTATAATGAGGAAGGAATTCTTGGTCAGAATTTTGATCTTTCTTTACTAAGTTTACCCTATTTTTAGGGTTCCTGAGGCTAAAATTTTGTCAACCATATTTTCTCACTATATATACTGACCTCTAATCTGGTGGTGAAAAATCAGGAAAAAATAATAAAATTTTGAAATTTTTTTTCCTCACCAACAACAAACATCGTGGAGTTCATAGATAGAAATTGAACTCCAGCATTCGTTTGTTGATTAACAGTAATTTAAAAAAAAAAAGTAATTAATTATGGGTTTTGGGGGAACCACAGAGAAATGCAAGGCCTGCAATAAAACTGTTTATTTCATTGAAATGATTACAGCTGATGGCATTTCTTATCATAAGACTTGCTTTAAGTGCAGCCACTGCAATGGAGTTCTTGTGGTATTTTCATTTATATGTATTTATAATTAATGAGTGTTTTTCTTGAAATGTAAAATTTTGTAATTTTTGTTGTAGATGAGCAGCTATTCATCCATGGATGGAGTCTTGTACTGCAAACCTCACTTTGAGCAACTCTTTCGAGAGTCTGGGAATTTTTCCAAGAAATTCCCACCAAGTAATTAATCAATATTATCCTTCTTTTTTTTTTTTCCCTTAATAAAAGAAAATTATTTCAATTCCTTTCTAATATATTATCTCCTTTCTTCAATTATGGCTAATTCAGCTGGAGACAACAAAAAGGCTCTGGTAAGTATACATATTCTTTTTCTTCTTGTTCCCAATATTTTATAATTTAGGATCAAAGTCCAAGTCAATTTTCAAAATATGAAATTTTGTAGATAACGAATCTATAAAAGAGTGATGTATCTTTTTATAAACTCTCTTTCATTGGTTTTTGGTTTATATGTAAGAATTTCTCCTAATACTACCCTAATTATATATTGTACAGACAAAGGCTCCTAGCAAACTTTCTGGCATGTTCAGTGGCACCCAAGACAAGTGTTCCCGCTGCAAAAAAACTGCATATCCATTAGAGAAGGTCTTCTTCTTCTTCTTCTTTTGTATTATGAAAAGATTAAAGCTGATTGTTATGTGGGGTAATTAACAGGTGACTGTGGAGGGAGAAATATATCATAAGACATGCTTCAGGTGCGCACATGGAGGTTGCTACCTCACAACCTCAAACTATGCTGCTCTTGATGGGTTTCTTTACTGCAAAGCCCATTTTTCTCAGTTGTTCAAGGAGAAAGGTAGCTATAGTCATCTCACTAGGTCTGCTTCTTCCAAGCAAACTGCCGATGTTGCACCTGTTCACCATGCTGATGAAGAAACCAACAAGGCCACACCTGAATCACAAACAACACCTGAACCTGCAGAGCCCCAACCAGAACTCATGGAACCGGAACCCGAGGCAGTTGTTGCTCAAGAACAATCATAACCTTGTCCTCAAATGTTGTCCAAATAATTCATTTGGGTTTTTCTTTACAATTGCATAAACCAGTGGGGATGTTTATGCTTCTGTTTTTTGAAACCAGCAGATGTTCATGCTTTTGTTTGATTAATTGTGAATTGTTCATCAGGGACAAGAAAAAAAGGATTTTGAATTTGATCATTAAATTATGGGTAGGATTTCAAAATGCCGACTTGTTCCAATTAATTGTACAACTTATTGGAGAATCTATTTGTTTCATCAATCTTCATTTTTGCTTCATAGTTATTTCATTATGAGTTGCCTCTTTGTTTCCCCTTTCTTCTTTTTTGAATATTTCAACCCTTTTTTTTTTAAAATCAATGGCACAAGATATAAATTTTTGTTTATGTATCTGCAAATTTATGCTGATTTTTGTCTTCAAAAATTCAATGTTGTACTTGTATTGATATTACTATAAATACCTAAATTATTATTTTTATATATTTAATCGATTTTTAATTGATATTTTCATTATAGATATAAAAAAAATTTCGAATTAGAATATAACATCTATCCATATTAATAATTATTTAAAATTTTTATAGTAAGTAGTATAAATAACTACTTCTATCATGGAATCCATGACAATTCAACTTTCTAGAGATTAAATAAAAATATATAATCAAAGTCTAAAAAGTAGTTTTTTTTTTATTTAAAAAAGAAGTCTAAAATTAAAACTTCATGAAAAGAAACAAAAAGAATGGTTTTTGGGTTTTGTTCATTTATTTATCAAGTAGTATATCCCAATGTCAACGTGGCACAATTTGAGAGGATATTCAACCTAAAGTGAAGCATTACAATGCGACGTTGTTATTTTAACAGACAGCAAGAAGCTCCCTCCTTTTGGAGCCAAAAAAAAAAAAAAAAGACGACTCCTTTGCTCAGCTTCTCAGCCCATTTTCATCTTCTATCTTCCTCCTCCTCCTCCTATAGCTCTTCTATATCCCCAGCCTCAAAAAATTCTCAAGTTCCGAACTTTTGTAAAATTTTCAATGCCATTTAGCACCATTTGATGAGATTACTCAGTTTTCACAAAATGGACGGTCTCTCTCGCGCCACCGCTTACTCTTCCTTGAATGCTAATAAATCGTTTTTCCCTCGGTGTTAACTGGAGTAAGAAAAATAAGAAGTAGAAGAAGAGCAGTGTGGTTCCCTAGAAAGTGTAAATTCCTTGTTTTGGGGTCCAAAGAAGAAGAACCCAAGTTTGATCAGTGGGACCAAATGGAGCTCAAGTTCGGCCGCATGCTCGGTGAAGACCACAAACTCACTCTTGCCAAGGTTCCCCTCTCTCTTTTTATATTGGGTATTGAATAGAAGTACTGTTTAGCAATTTACTGCTATAAATTTCAATTTTTTTTTCCCAATGAGATATAATGGTTTATGATGGCGAATTAGCTATTTTGGTTGCTAGATAATGGCTAGAAAGGCAAACCCGGATGTTTCCTTTATCGAGTTCATTGGATGGCTTGAATTTGGTCCGGCCTGTTCCTAAAGAAGGATTTGAGTTCCCAGCTGATAATAAGCCTGTAGCACCAGAGATAAGCAAACCAAGGAAACCAGTTGGAAAATCTGTAGATAATACTAAGCGCAGTGTTCCTAATATTATCTTGAGAAAGCCAGCATTGTATGTTGAGGATGATGTAGAAGATAAGCCTCCAAGGTCTAGGGTGAGGATTAAGCCAAACTTGACTTTGAAAATGAGGGATGATCAATTCAATAATAAGTCTAGTGATTTGACTGTGTTGAGAAAGCCAGAACCATCTATTGTCAATAAAGATCAAGAATCTTATGATAATGCGGAGACTAAAGTTAGCAATGATGCAAATGGATTGAAAATAGGGAATGAAGAGGGTGAGAATAAATATAGTGGGTTTACATTATTGAAGAAGCCTCAAACTACTAAGAGTCATGATGATGAATCTTCAAAATCTGAGGACAAGTCAACTTTGAAGAAGCAGGAGCCAGAGGACTTCTCGAGATTAGGTAATAGACTACATCGTTTTATAAATATCTTCTTATAGTTGAAACGTTACACCTGTGTATGGCTGATTTTGTCTGGTTTTACTACTTTAATTATCATCATTTTCTTTTTGGTTCCCTCAGAAGATTCATACTTCCAGTTTTTTCTTATAATAACTTGCCTTTTCTTCCTAAGCAATTGTCCTTTTAGTTAGGATTGTAGAAAATGATTCTGCTGTATTTTTAAGGATTGCAACCACTTGAAAAGAGTTATATTGGATCTATAAATGAACAATCTGATGGAAATTTGGTTGATACCTCTACTAAGTTTTCAGTGGCTGCTACACTGCAAGGGAAGCCAATGAGGTAAACAAATTATAGTTGAAATTTGTATATACCCAATTGTCTTGTCTATCATTTATCCGTCTGCACTTTTTGACATGTTTGTTATACAGACTAGATAAATCTCTGAAGGAAACATCAACCTTAAGTGTAGATGAGACAACTCATCCTGAAAGTAAAGGATATGCTGGTGAAGTTGATAATCTTCCTCCTACGTCGCCTACAGAGGTCAGATTGTTGTATCTTTTTATTGTTAATGCTAAGTTTATTGGAAGTTTATGAGCTTGCAGGATGCTGATTGGTCCAGGGCAGAAGATCTGCTAAAGACAGGAAATAGAGGGGAAGTGGAGTTAGTTAGTGCTAGCACAAGAGGCTTTATTGTAAGTACAGTGGAAAGAAACAGCAAAATGATCTTTGCCATGCACTTTATTTCTCCCACTTACCATGTGTATCTGCAACAACATGCAGTACACGTTAAAGCCTTCTAAGTTTGATTACTTCAGTAAAAATGTTTTGTAGTTATCATTTGGCTCGTTGGTAGGATTTTTGCCATATTGTAATCTTGCTGCAAAATGGAAGTTCCTGGCATTTGAGTCTTGGCTGAAACAGAAAGGGTTAGATCCATCAATGTATAAGCAAAATTTAGGAATTATCGGAAGTTTTGATGTCACAAACAAGAACATTTCTCTTGATTCAAGTATGGATCCAGAGATTAATCAAAAAGTTGGAGTAGAAATTACACCGGATATTAAGTTGGAAGATCTTCTTAGGATTTATGATCAAGAGAAGCTCAAATTCTTGTCATCTTTTGTTGGTCAGGTTTGATGAAATTTTATTGGTCTTTGATTCTTATGTAATTCTGTCTTGAACCTGATAAACCCTTTATTTGCAGAAAATTAAGGCAAACATTGTAGCAGCTGACAGAAAAATGCGAAAATTTACAGTTTCTTTGAGGCCAAAAGAGAAAGAAGAGTCGATTGAGAAAAAGAGAAATCTGATGGTGAGGAATCATGTCTAGTATCATAGTTGTTGACGGTCGCCGTACACACTCCTGTACTTGTACAAATTTGAGATGCTTGAAAACAGTCAGCAGGCTTTGCAGTTACAGCTATATCTGCAATTTTAGTTGTTATTTATTCAAGCTGTAATTGTCTACAATTTTCAGTTCATGCTACTTTTTTCAGATGAACTATAGATGTGTAAAAATTCAAATTCAAATTAAACTTGAAGTGAATTGTTTGATTTGGTATTGGTTCTGAATGACAGGACAGTTTGTAACTATCCATTCTCTCCATGTTGTGCATTCGATTATCAAGTAAATTTCAGTTCTTCAATCTCTTATGCCACCTTATTGCAGGCTAGACTTCAAATTGGAGATGTTGTGCAATTCTGCATCAAGAAAATGACTTACTTAGGAATTTTTGTGGAGGTAAAGTAATTTTGTTATTTGTTGAGATTATTGCTGTGCATCTTCTTAGAAGCATGGTTCCTAGGAGTGGTTGGAATTGGATACAAGTATGGTGGTTACCGAGTAAGGAGTAATTTTAAAGGACATAGTTGATTTTCTGGTGCGACATATAAATGTCATGTTCTGTGTAATTTCTGAGCTCAACTCCCTAAAAAGAGACATCAGAAATTCTAAAGTGCATCTTAATCTAATTGGACTCGTGTAGGTGGAAGGTGTGTCTGCACTAATGCACCAGTCAGAAGTGTCATGGGATGCAACCTTGGACCCTGCTTCATATTTTAAATTTGGTCAGGTATATCAGTTTACTTTCAGTTATATTAATTGTCGGACTCTGATATTTGTTTATTTCAGCTTATAATTCTTCCATGCAAACAGAACAATAGTTTTGATACTGTTGGCATTTGCCAATTATTTTTCCTTGTTTTTTTCTTTTTGCAATCCAATATAGCTCTTTATCTACAGCAAAATACAATTGAATTTATTGTGCCTTGATCTTTCTCTAGATGCCTGGCCTTTCTTTCTGTTTTAAGTTTCCAGTTAATCTTTTTGGTCTCAGATTGTGGAGGCAAAAGTTCACCAGTTGGATCTGACACTAGAACAAATTTTCTTATCACAAAAGGAGATTACGGTAAATAGCAACTATAATTAAGCATCTGAATATTTTTTTATTTAACTATCTATTTGACAATGTTGCATGTATTTCTTCTTTTCTTTTTTTTTTTTTTAAACAACAGCCTGATCCACTGATTGAGGCCTTGGAGTCTGTGGTTGGTGATCGTGATTCCTTGGATGGGAGATTACAAGCAGTGGAAGCAGATACTGAGGTTATTCTCTATTTCTCTCTTTTTCGACACCCTATTAATAGGTCTTATGCCAAGTAAAAGGTTCTTTCCCATATTTTCTGAGGAAGAAAAGGCATTTCATTATGAGTTTCAAGAAAAATGTAAAGAAATAGAAGTCCTGATAAATGCAATTAAGATTTCTTGCACTCACACTGTTTCCAAATTAA
The DNA here is from genome assembly GCA_949630135.1 of Balakata baccata. Taxonomy (NCBI): domain Eukaryota; kingdom Viridiplantae; phylum Streptophyta; class Magnoliopsida; order Malpighiales; family Euphorbiaceae; genus Balakata; species Balakata baccata. Next base: position 7,842 of record CATIWF010075684.1, read on the forward strand.
AGGAACTCAAAACAAGGGTTCCATCAAACACGATTTAAACTTCAGGCGAGAATTTCCAAATAGATTTTACTTGTGCAAAATGATTCTGATATAGTGACTACATATTTATCATTATGTCAAAGGAATCAACATTCGATTTGAAATTCTTAGGGCCCGTTTGGGCATTGAATTTCGAAAAAACCCTTTTCAGAAAAAAATTCATATTTTTAATTTTTTTTTTATTTTGAAAATTGCTTTTAGTAGAAGCAGGTAAATAGATAATTTTTTCCAGAAGCAGGTTTGGAAAAATCAATTTATAAAAAATTAAAAAAATTAGTCAATTAAAACAAAAAATTCAAAATCTGTTTTTGGAACACTAAACATCAATCTCAAACATCCCCTTAGCCAACTTTCAAGGTTACATCTTTTCTGGGATGGCATGTTCATTTCATTAATTTGATTGTTATACCACGTCTTAAATTTAATTCACTGAGTTGCAATCTTGAAAACATAGGTAATAATTTCCATACAATGTTGAGGTAATGAACAATTGGGTACCTATGCTGGATATTCTGCTATTTATATGTCTATTCCTGTAGTATATTGGAGACTTCCTCTGATGCATGCTTATACTATGTATAATTTGTCGAACCAATGCTATATTTATTTCCCGCTTCTCTGCATTGTGTTGTGGCACTGTTCCATGATCCTCTGATTTGGAATTCTGACAGTGGGCTGATGTAGAATCAATAATCAAAGAGCTGCAACAAATTGAAGGGATTCAATCCGTCTCTAAAGGCCATTTTTTTTTCGAGTCCTGGTTTAGCTCCAACATTTCGGGTAACTAGATTTCGCATACTTAAAAAGTTGTAAATAGACTTATTTTCTGTAGACCTATCAGAGCATATTCTGCTGGAAGATTACTTGTGGTTAGTTTAATATTCTCAGTAAGCTCTTTGAGTGTATAACTATAATAGTAATTGTTGAAATTTACTCAACTACAAGCTTAGCTATTTGATGGGTTGCAATGCACATGGAATCGACACTATGTTGCTTCATAGCAATTACTTACAATTTTGACCTTTTTTTCTTTCGATTTGTTAACAAAGCTCATTTTCTTCCCGTATGCACTAGGAATTCAAACATTATCTTAATATGTTTGGTCTGGCTTGATCGTTCAACTAAATGCCATCTTTCTTTTCTTCTATTCAAATAAATCTCCTCTGACCTCTATAGCTCTGCCTCACCTCCTGGCGTCCACTCAAACACGGGTCTGGGTATCACCTGATTGCACTCTCTTGTAGTATCGCCGTTGGATACTAGACAAAATTTTACACCCATATGGATTTAGACGTGTTAGTTTTCCTCAAAAATATATTGATCACATGTCAGTCTTATCATAAATAACTACTTTCATCCACATTCTGCTGCTGGTTTACATGGCATCCATGTTTGAAAACCAGTATAAGTTACTTGCTCGATCAGGAAACAAAAATCAGGAGTTAAAAATGACTGAACTTTTCTATTCTGCTGCAAGTGTCTGTATTTGCATATTGAAAGTCACACACACGTGTGGACAGACTACTTATTTGAAAGTATTTGGACTTAATTCTTGATAACACTATTAGTTTCTTGAGAAGATTTGGGGCAAATAAAATTGGCGTTTGACTCATATGAAGTTGTTCATATGAGTTCTGTATGATCATAATCTTGTTCCATTGCTCTAACTTCCAAATGAAGCATAATTATTTTATAAATAGATAGAATACTCATTTATGTTCTGGATTCTTATTGCTTAGAATTTTAGATTTTTGTAGGTATTCTTTAAGGTGCTCAGGGTAATCAGCTCTGTTTCACTAATTTGTGTTTACTTTGAATAAGCATAACACTTAATGAACAACAAAGATTTGAACATGTCTCATATAAGGTGAAATTTGAGGTCTGAGGTGACACAACAAATAAAGGGTTACATGAGGAAAATCACCATTTAAAATCTGAACTAGCTAATCATGATTTTAGTGTGAACATCTTGAATAATCAAGTGCTTGATGGTGATAAATACTTCATTTTGGAGCAGGTGATAGTTGAAGCTACATTGGATAAAGAAGAAATGAAATCTACGATTGTCTTGCACTAATAGAGTGGAATAGATTGCTCGACGATTCATATAAAACTTTGTTGGTTCTCCTAATCTGCCGTCTGGTGTGAGACACCATGTTGCTACCTTGACACCGCAAGTTTGACTCTTGGAAGTTGGAAAAGCAGTAGAAGAGTATAAAGAGGAAAGAAAGGTCTTGTATTAAGGGGTGTTTGTTTTGTTTTATTTATTTATTTTTCGCTTTTGTTTGTGATTTACCAGCTTTTCTTGTTAATAGTTGTAAAATAAGATTTATGCTTAAGACTGCCATTACATATGTGAAGGACAAACAAATCATCAGTTGTGCGAGATGCCATGATCAACAGAGAAGGCTCTTTGAGTTTTGCAGTTGAACTAACTGAGCAACACTGCTTAGAAATATACTCTTTTTTTTTCCTAAAAAGGAAAAATTCAAGGCAATGCAATTTAAGGTTATTCATTTCTGATGGGCATGCATGCTTGTACATAAAATTTTACTTTCAAAATTTAAAAAGATTACAAAGAACACAAATTTATATACTTCAAGATTTAGGGTGCCATATGATCCATCCGAAATTCCGAATTATACATATATAATTCTTCTGATCTCATAGCTCTGCATAACTCAAGAAAGCACAATTTATATTGGGAAAAATTACTATTTACCCTTGTAATTTGATATAGTATTCTAGTATTTCTAAAATTTGAAAAATATACAATTTGTTCTATGTGATTTGACATAATATACTAACACTCTCGATATTCGAAAATTATATTATTTACTTTTTGAAAGTTTAATATATTGCACTAATAACTCATTGTATATTTGATTTATTGAACTAGTACCCTTCTGAAATTTGACATATTGTACTAATATCCCTCTGAATAAAAGAGAATATTATTTTTTACTAACGGTAATTGCTTTAAAATTTAATCAAAAGACTATGTAGTTTAACGGAAATAACATAGAGGGAGCAAATCATATATTTTTCAAACTTTAGAAAAATATTAGTATATTATATCAAACCACATAGAGCAAATAATAATTTTTCCTTGCATAGTATATACTGTAAGCTATGTAAATGAACAAACAACCTAGTTATGTTTTCTTCTTTTGTAAATTTTTGAACCATATGATGCGGTAAATTCTCATTTACACTAGCAAAATGATGTGAAATTATACAATGAATAATATTATGTGCAAGTACATATATACACACCCGTAATTCAGAGTATGTGCAAAAGGGTATTTTCCATTACCCCTTATTTTCATTTCTGTGAGAGCCTACATTCTTCAGCCAATCTACAACTTCCTGTATTGTTGGTCTCTTAAAAGGATTCTGGTTAACACACATACAAGCAACATCAAGCACTTGAAGCATCTCATCGTTAAAGCCCTTTCCTCTCAAGAGAGGATCAAAAATTTGGTCTTGTTTGCCATCATTCCGCATTTGCTGAACCCAACCAACCAATTCTCTTGACATCTTTGCCCTGAATACCTCTACAGGCCTCTTTCCAGTGAGTAGCTCAAGCATAAGAACCCCAAAACTGTACACATCACCTCTCAACGTGGCTACCCATGCTTGCCCATATTCTGGAGGAATGTAACCAAGAGTACCAACTAGCTCTGTTGTAACATGAGTATGATAAGGATGAATCAACCTAGACAATCCGAAATCTGCTACATGTGCTTCAAATTTTTCATCAAGAAGGATGTTGCTGGACTTGATGTCGCGATGCACAATGTGTGGTTCACATATTTGGTGCATGTAAGCCAGACCATAGCTTGCTCCTCTTGCAATCTTCAGTCGGATTGGCCAATCTAATCGCAATGCACCATCAGGCTTCTCATGTAGCCAGTAATCCAGGCTTCCATTCTCCATATAAGAGTATATGAGCAGCCTGACGCCCTCATACACACAATAGCCTTGCAATGAAACCAAGTTCTCATGCTGTGCTGTGGACAAAGCCTCCACCTCTGCTTTGAATTCCCTGTCCATATCGAGACCCATTTCTCCTGAGAGTTTCTTAATAGCCAGCATAGTTCCATTTGCCAGAGTTGCCTTGTACACCAAACCAAATCCCCCACAGCCAACGATGTTTGCCTGATTGAAGTTGTCAGTGGCTTTCAGGAGTTCAGCTATTGTCAAATCCTTAAGCTCATTAGTATTGTTCGGGAACAATATAACCAGACTAGTATCCTTGACAATCTCAAGAGGGAATACAGAGTTGCTGGAAAGTATATCCATCTCTATATTGTCAGTGTCCCCTCCGGGAATAATCCTTCTCTTAGACACTATCCAAAGAGCTAAAATAGCAATAAATAAACCAGTACCGAAACAAGTTCCAAGCACAACTCCAATGACAAATTTTGTGTTTTTTTCATGGCTTGCAACAGACTGGTCAGGTCCTGATGTATTGGAGCAAGAACGCTGTAAAATTGGACCACATAGCCCTGGATTCCCTGTAAAGCTGGATACAGGAAAGGTATCGAATTGACCTCCAGATGGTATTGGTCCTTGAAGATTGTTATTGCTGACACTGAATGAGGACAAGAAATGAAGACCTCTGAGTGATGCAGGAATTTCTCCTGATAACTGGTTTCCAGAGAGATCCAATTTCTCTAAGTTGGTGAGGTTTGATATCTGATCAGGAATGTTGCCAGAGAAGTTGTTGTTGCTCACATCTAAAACATGAAGAAACTTTAATTGGCCAATCTCTATTGGGATACTACCACTAAGGTGGTTGTTTACCAAGTATATAGCTGGTGGCAGATTAGACAGCTGATTGTACTGTTGATATGTAGCATTATTGGGCTGGGCAAACACAGGCAACGGCAGGTAACTCCGGCCGACTAGTTCGCTAGTCCCATGGGATGCTAGTGTTGGCAATCCTGCAAGTTCTCTGGGAAATTCTCCTGAAAGGAGGTTACGAGACAGGTCGATGTAGTAAAGGCTCGGCAGATTACCCAACCAACCGGGAATCGAACCTGTGATTCGATTAAGAGACAGGTCCAAGACCTCTAGGTTACTAAGCTTGGCCAGCCAGGTAGGTATCTGACCAGAGAGTTGGGAAGCACCCAAACCCAAAACCTGGAGATTGTGGAATCCATTTGAATTGATTGTGCCTTCATCAGGTATCATTTCATTTTGGAAATTAATTGAAAGGACAAGAGTAGTGAGGTTCTTGCAACACATCATGATTTGGATAGCCCCAGTAAGGTTGGTTAGGTTGTTGGAAGAAACTGACAGGAAAGACAGAGACTGTAGTTCTTGTATCTCAGGTGAAATCTGTCCCTCCAACTTATTATAGGCAAGTCTAACTGCTTTTAGTGACTTGCATGCATAAAGGGTTCTAGGCAGATTACCTGTGAAATCATTATTACCAAGATCAAGGATTTTGAGCTGGCGAAAATTGGAGAAATCAAAGTCCTCTAGCTTCCCTTCCAAGAAGTTCACCCGCAAATTTAACGTCGCTAGTTTAGTACAATTCATCAGTGATTGAGGCAGAGTACCTGTGAGATTGTTAATGTGAAGTTGCAACTGTTCCAAGTTGGAGAGCTTACCAATATCTACAGGTATTGGGCCAATCAATTGATTGGAATAGAGATCAAGAATCCTGAGGCTATTGAGATTGGACAATGAATCACTGATGCCACCAGACAGATTGTTAAGAGGCAAGGAGAGCTGTTCCAGCAAGACAGCCCTGTAAATATCCTCAGGAATCGTCCCAGAGAGATTATTTAAACCTGCCGAGAAAATTCTCAGATTTGAACAATTCCCTATCCCAAAGGGAATACTGCCACTGAAATCGTTATAGGAGAAGTCAAGCGCGGTCAGAGAGATAAAAGAAACAATACAGATATTTGATGGAATTTGGCCTGTGAAGCTATTGTTGCTAACATTGAAGCTACTCAAATTCCTAGCTACATAAAGAATTGAGTTGGATGGAATTACCCCACTGAAATGGTTGCTGGACAAGTCCATTATCTGGATAGCCATGTTGGTCTTATTATCATCAATAGATGGTAATTCCCCATTTAAACGATTGTAGCTAAGATCAAGAACTTGGAGATTATCAAGAGAAGAGAAGAATCCATCTGGAAGAGAACCAAAGAGCCTATTATGGGAGAGATTCAGTTGGGAAAGTTGGGTGAGATTAGCAAGAGGAGGAGGAAAAATGCCACTGAGACCTCTATTGGGAAGCCAAAGACGAGTGACTCGACCATCAGTTCCGCCACAATCAACACCTTCCCAGAGGCAGCAATCAATGGAAGGAGACCAATCCAAAGAAGGAGAAGATGATATATTAGAGAAGAAGGGTAAAAGAGAATCATAATCAACTTGATTGCAGGCTGCTTCAACATGGCAACAAGGCAGAAACAGTAATGGAATGACTACCAAAACCAGCAACACCACGACTGAGGAGGAAGATCCTCTATATTCTCTTGGTCGGAATACTAGTGGATAACCCAAGCAAGCAAGACCAACCAAATTGCAAACTTTAACATCAATCACGATCGTCCCCATCATTGGGACAAAAGAAGAATACCAAGAACAAGATAAGAGGAAGAGGAAGAGGAGGAAGAGAAAAAGGAGAATAAGTACATGAGTGTCTGTTCTTTAAAGGAGCTCGTAGAATAACAGAGATTTGAAGACAGTAGTGAAACCCCCATTGACCGGAGTGGGAAAAAAAAACAAAAACAAAATGGAAATGAGTTGGAGAAGGGAATGGAGACAAATTGTGTGGGGGTATGACGTTGGTAATTGATATTATAATGGGCACTAGAAAATACCATATAAAAAAAAAAAAATTCTTATACATCACCAAAAAAAAATATTAAAATCCTCTAAGCGTTTACTTTTGGAGCGGATGGTAGTGCTGGTGGGGATATTGGTGGTGGTCGTGGTGGTGGAAGTGGACTTTCTCTTGGATGGTAATTGATGTGGTGGTCGTGGTGGTGGAAGTGGACTTTCTCTTGGATGGTAATTGATTGATTGGTGACCACAACCTACAGCATAAACCATATTATAAACTAATTAGAGGTCTAAAAACCCTCCTTTACTAGTTAAACCTCCCCATCCATAGTGGGTTTTCCTAAGAGAATATTCCCTTTTGTTGTTCTATTTTTTCAATGACCCTCTTCACCCTCAGTTTAGTGATATTCTGTGTGGAGGGTGTTGGTTGCTGAGTTCTCTTTATATTTTTATGTAGCGTGCCTTCCTTTGCTGGATTCATCACTTCTTATGAATGGAGTAAATTATAAAATATCACATATATAAAGTAATTATTGATTCCAACTATAAATAAAATCATAATCAGATCTCAGAAACATGGTCTACGTACACATGTTAGATTTGAAGAAATGGGTGTCTAGATTGGATTGGTAGGATGGGCAATGGTTGCAAATGGCAGACAACAATAAGTGGCCCAGTGTAGTAATGCACAAGAGAGCTCACCTTGACCACCTTCCACAATAAAATCTGGCTCTACTGCTCAATGGTCAGCTAACATCCGATCAGACTATATACCAACTTTGCCACTGTTGCTCCCTACACTTGCATGTTCTAGAGGCAGAAAATGGCAAGGCCAAAATGGTCATTTAACAAAATAAAATAATAATAGACAAGGAAAATGAATAAATTAGATAAACCATTCATCCTTCTAACATAAGGACAAAAAAGTAATGATAATTAAATAAATATTTTTATAATTAGACGCGCAAATTGAAAGCTAGTGTCAAGCGCAATCAATTATTTGAAAAAAAAAAGAAAAAAGAGAAGCGTAGACTTGCACGTAACTAACACCCCTTCCGTAACCGTTAACTACCATTAAATTTTTTAACGACGTCGTTCTGTATGGTTCGGGGTTGTACGACGTCGTTGCTCTAACCTGTTCTCCCGGCGACCCCCATGCTGGCATCGTGTATCCTCAACCCCACCGCCATGATCTCCTGCCGATCTACTGGAAATTCACATATCCAAGAACAAAGAAGAAATATAAGAAAATTACCTGAAGATAACCCGATTAATCTGAAGGAGTGGAGTGGAGGAGATCATTTTCGACGGGGGAAATGCCCATTTGACGACTGATTTTGGGTTCGGGGAAAGGAAAAAGAAAATTTAAGCAAAATGAACGGCGATGGTAGATCACCATTGACATCAATGAGGATAGGATTAGACATTAGAGGGAGGAAGAACAGAGAGTGACAACGAAAGAGAAGAATAGGGGAAAATGGATAGATATATCATTTTTACCTTACAACTCAAAAACTACAAAAAAAAAAGACGAATTAAAGAATTGAGAATTTTCGATTTACACATAATATACCCTTATTTGACATTGAATCCTTAAAGATAAGGATTTTATTCGGAAAAGATTAAATTTTCACATTAATTATAATATATTTTTTTTCTATTCTCTTTTTCTCATCTGTCGTTAAAATTTTCATTACATATTTCAATCAAAGCAAAATTTATGCTGATTCATTAATAATAAATTATTTTATATTAAAAAAATATTGATATAATTATGAATTGTGAATAATACATAAATTAAATATATTTTTATAAGAGTTATATAATGACAAATATATTCAATTGCATTTATACTGTATATTTTATAATCTATTTTATTCAAAATTATTTATATATTTAATTCAAAATTATTAAATATACAGCTAAAATTATATAAAATATATATATTTAGTATGAGTAAATTTTATATGATGTATATGTTTTAAAAAATAAAAATATATGTAAAATATATTTAGTGTATATATGTAAGGAATTCATTGATATAGGTAAATGATATGAATAAAATACAAATATATAAAAAGTATATTTAGTATAAGTGAGTTATATATGATATATATGTTTATTAAATATACAAAAAGGTTGTAATAAAAATAAAATATATGTAAATTATATTTAATGTATATAAGGAATATATTGAAATAGGTGAAGAATATGACTAAGATATAATAAAATATTATATGTATATATACATTATATATACATATAATATATTGTATATATGATACAATTTTGCACATATTTTTTCTACATATTTAATAATTTGAGTAATATATATATATATATAATGATTTTTTTTAGTAAATATTATTACTCTATGCATAAAGTACATTCTTAATAATATGAATACAAATTTTCAAAATAATATTAAAAAATAATATAATCAATTACTTAAAAAAAAATTGTATATATCATATAATGGAATCTAAGTAAAAATTTCCAAATTTTGAATAAATAATAAAAAAAGAAAAAAATCCAAAATTTGAATAAATAATAAAAAAAGAAAGGTAAATTTTATTTTTTTTAAATATCAACTATCCAGAATAAAAAAAATATAATAAAAGCTCTAAAAAAATGCGAAACTTACTTTAATTAGTTTATTTTATAAAAAGAAGTATTAATATTATTTGATACATTTGAGAAGTATAAAAATCCAAAATAAAATAGGAGAGTAAATAAATCTATTTTATAATATATAGAATAAGCGGTGTACTTTTTACAAAAATAAAAGAAGTAATTGGGCCGAACTGGTCCAAAATTCGGTTTTATGTGGTCTGTAGTAGTGTGTCGCCATTGACATCTAGATCCAATTTTGTTTATAATCTCAAACTTCAATTAAATTTGGGCTAAGACAATCATTTTAGAGTCTTTTACCCAAATATCGATTATTTGTTTACATAATTACTAAAATACATTCAATTTAAAGGATAGATTATTTTTCCTAATTAAATATATTTATATTCTCATAATACTCCTTAACCTTAAAAATATTTTATGACAATTATTTATTTTAAAATTTAGATTAATTTCCTAAAATTAAGGAATCAATAAAATACTTTAAGAATCATTTACAAATAACACCGTCATAATTGTATAACACATTTAAAAATGTAGAAAACAAAGAATTAAAGCTATATACATGAAAAGTTTTGTATAATATTACAATAAACTTTTTTATTTAAATGGTTTCAAATAATTGAAAAATACTACAATATGAAGTGAAATTCATCAATTGATGTTGATTTTGTAAAAAAAAAAAAAGTTTTTAAAAAAATTGTGTTTTAGTAGTATTATCAACAACATGTTTAAATATCACTGCAGATGATATAATAAACAAGATTTCTGCTATTATAGCATTGAGCATATTTTAATAAGAAAATTGGTTGTTAATGTGATAATATGTTATATGTAGGTTAAGTTATATTAGGTTATATATGTCGTATATGATATGATTTTCAGAAAATCAAAATGCATAAAATTGTTACTTCCACACATAATATATTATATATACGTTTTATATAGGTTATATTATGGTTATATGATATGAAATCCTACAACACATGAACTTTATAAAATGATAAAAAAACAAAAGGTTCTAACACTATAACTGATATATCAATATATATTTGTAAATATGACGAATATAAAAACCTTCATATATCATTATGGTTATTAGAGAGAAGATAAATGATACGTAAACTTTAAAGTCCATGGTATATTGATTCCGCATGATTGCACTTACCCAAAACAATTGTACATAGTTCAAAAGGCTGCCGAAATCATATGTACTTCAGCTAATGTAAAAAGTTAAACAGAACATCCCATCCTTGCCAATAGAAAACGATAGCGATATGTATTTCTATTTGGATTTGCATAAGAGCTAAAAAAGACTCCAATAGTCTTCTCATCTTCTTTTTAATATTGAATAAGAAAATGGTAGGATTAAATTCTACCGAAAAAAAATTCAACAAAACAAGTTAGACATCACAACTAACCAAAATTCTACTTAATATTCATAACAATAGACAATAAAAATGAGCTACATGAATCTAAGCCGCTAAGAGAAAGAATAAACAGATAAATTAGAAGGGACCAAAAACATATAATTAACCTACAAAAAAAAAAAAAAAAAACTTCGATAAGAATGATTTTCTCCGAGAATCAATATGTATTGCTATTAGGAAAACCAAGATGTTGAGTTATTACAGTACGTAACTTAAAGAAATAAGGAAAGGAACAAGAAGGTAATAGCTATCGAACTGTATACAAATTGAATTGATATATATGATACATAAAAAAAATGCAGAAAATCAGAGTTGTGTAGACATTGGTGAAAAGATTTAGTGGTTTATACAATATTACTGTAAAATCAAGAGAGATGGTAAACAAGGGTTGAGAAAAAACCTTCAAGCAGTGGAGAGTATTACTGTAAAATCAAGAGCTTTGTGCCGCTGAAAAAAAGGGTTTGCACCGCAATTGAAGTTGAACAGTAGGAAGCGCAAATGAATCCAAGCGAGCGAAAGGGAGAAAAATGGAAGGCGAGATCAGAAAAGAGTATTTGATAAGAACTGTTTGATGGGAAATTTGAAACTCAGGGAGAATATTTTAGTTAATGAAATAAAATAGATGGGTAATGGTGATTAGTATTAAAAAAGTGTCACCCGTGTAATTTTTTCATCATTTTACATTCTCAGCCCAACCCTAGATTTTTTTTTTTTTTTTTTTTTTTGTAGTAACTTAAGGAGATATTCTTTCCCTAAAATGGTTTTTTTTTTTTTTTGAAAAGACCCTAAAATGGTTATTAATGCTTAGAAACAGATTGTGCACTTTTAACTTTTTTTTTTTTTTTTTATGTTTGATATAATCATATAAATAAATTTTATAACATTAGTACTAAAATTTATCAGTAAATAATTTTTAAAAATTAGTTTAAAAATAATATAATTGCCTTTTTTACACTTACGCTTTTTTCAAATATAAAAATACGATAAAAATAATAAATATATTAATTTTCATACAAAATTTTAAAAAAATTTATGAAATTTATTTATATAAATTTAAAATAATTTATTTCAACTAATTTATATTTTTTGTTTTTCATGATTGTAAACTATTAATACAGTGATTATGAAATCAATAGAAACTAAGCTAAAATAAAAATAAAGCTTGAGTTGGCATAAGAAGAAAAAAAAATGTAAAAAATAATAATATTAAAAAAATTTAATATTGATACAAAAAGTCCAATATATCATTTTTTTTAATATTATATTTTTTAAATTAATAAAATTTCAAATTTATAAAAAAATAAATAAGAGTATTTTTAGTATTTTTTGAGTTTACTAACAAAATATTTTAGTTAAATAACGAAAAAATCTATTAAAAAATAACATAATATTTTTTTAGTTATTGAAACCAAACCTGATGATTTTATAATATATTTCAAAAAAAATAAAATGAGTATTAATAATGTACCCTAGAGTTCTATTTGGACTGATAGATTTTAAAATTTATAAATTTCATAAAATTTATAAGTGGTGAAATCCATAAATTATAAGAATTTAATGGTTTTGTTTAATTATAAAATTTATGAATTGTGAACTTACACTTATCTTTGCTTTAATGACTATAATCTATGAATTTATCAATTAATTTCTAATTTTATCCTTTTATTAAATAGTGATAATTTATTATTAATTAAACATATACAATCAATTCCACCATATAATTAAAAATTTTAAAAATACAATTGGTTATTTTAAAAGTTAAAAAAAATAAAATTATTTTGTGTTATAATATTTAATTACATTACCAAAAATATTTTTATTAATAATTTAATACATATTAATATTATATTATGCATAATAATAATAAGATTAAATTAAAAAAAATCATAAATTTTACACTTTATTTATATCAAATTCTTTAAAATTTTTAGTTTAATTATATATACTTTACATTTTGTAATAAATTTTGCTTTCGATGAATTAAACCTCACTTCGAACTATTTTTACACAGTATAAAATCTAATTTGAAATTCTTTATTTGAAAATTTTGTAAATTTATTCTTAATACTAAATAGCTGCAATTTAAGATTGTCATACAAACGCACCCAAATCGAATGCTTCAAGTATAAAAAATTTCAAATTGGATTTTAAACTGTATAAAATGACTCAGTTTTTATGTAAGCGGCAATTTTTTTCTATATTAAATCCACCATATATGTCATGTCATTTTTTAATATTTTTTATATTTGTCTAGGTCATCATCACGTAAACTCAGAGTGAAATTCAGTCCATCCAAAACAAAATTTATTATATAAATTAAAATACATATAGTTAAACTCAAATTTTTTAAAAAATTGAATATAATTATGATAAAATACCAAATTTATGATTTTTTTAATTTAGCATAATAATAATAATAAATAATTAGTTGAAATTAAAAAAATAATTTTTATTTTTTTATATTACGAATAATTTTAAAAAATTATTAATTTATTAGAGATAATTTTGGAATAAAAAATTCTGATAGAAATCACTTATTAATTAAAATTTATAAGTTTTAAACTTTTTCACATAAAAAATAAAAATATTAAAAAATAAAAAAAAATAAAATTTTTTTAAAAATTTATAAATTTTGATATTTTTTAAATAGATTGGTAATAAATTTGAGATAAATATATAAATAGTTAAATATTAAAAATTTTCAATAGAAAAAAAACCTCCAATACGAAAAGCTCATAGAGCTCCCTAATTGACATAAAAAAACCTATTTCAAACCGTGGTTAGGGTTTTAGCGAGATCATCTTCAACCTCTTGTCTGGTACATGTATAACATGTATGCAGCACTATGAAAGCTACATCAAAGCAAAAGAAACCTGAAGCCCACTTCCCTATCGATACAAAGCCATCAAAGTTCCAATTCGAAATAGCAAAAATTGCAGTCTCACAGATCTGCAAATCAGTGGGTTTCAAATCCACGCAACTTTCAGCTCTTGAAACCCTAACAGATATAGCTACCCTCTACATCAAGGCCTTAGGCAAAAATGCCGCGCCATACTCCAATGCGTCGAACCGTACTCAATCAAATATTATTGACCTCATCAACGCCCTCCGTGACCTCTCTTTAGCACAAGGATTCATAGGAGCAGCCACCCTTCACAATGGCACCAACAGTTTCTTAAGTTCAAGAGTTTTAGAAGATTTATCAGTGTTCGTGAACTTGACTGATGAAATCCCCTTTGCCAAGCCTATTCCAACGAAGATTCCAATTTCAGTTTCAATTTCTCCATCACCGATTTTGAAGTCTTTGGATACTCGCATCCCCCAGTGGTTGCCAGGATTTCCAGAGAGTAAATCTGGGAAAATGGAGAAAGATAAGAAAATCAGAGGGGGTTCTGAATTGTGGGAAAATTCAGAATCTGTGAGAAATGTAATTGGGGGTATTTTAAGTGCAAACCAGAAGAAGAAAAGATATGATGGTGATGGGAATATAGCAATGGAGAGAAAGAGGGTGAGGTTTAAGTTTGGACAAAAACCAATATGATGGGTTTTGTTGCAGAGGATTCATGGCTTGAAAGGATGAACTCTTATTTGTGTTTTCATTTCATTGAATTGTAATGTGTAATTAAATTAAAGAAAAAAGACTGTTCAAGTAAACTAAAATTAACGAAGAAGATATGCAATATCCTCATTGTTGATCAGAAATGTGAAACATGAGTCTGATCAAAGAAGAGGGCAGAGGAGCCACCCTCAGGCATCAATGCAAGGATTAGAGGACCTTGTCAGCAATGAGATACCAAGCCAGCAGACATCTGATGAATGATGATGAAGAATTAGAAGAAAATCGCTATCAATATACTGGAAGTTGGATTTTTTTCATTGATATTTTCTGCAGGCTCCATCCTTGAAACAGGTTGAAAGATTCATTCTGAACCTCCCCTGGATTATTTGGAGCCAGACAGAGTACTGAAACTTATATAAGTAAAAAATCTATTTGGTGGTGAAATTCTTGTTTGCAACAATGGTCACATAATAGCAGCTGCCATATTTTTGCAGATGATCATTAACACATTGGAACAATATTACCAATCAATTGGTCGACAAAGTACAAGTAAGATATAAATGAGTTATTATTTTTTCTCATTTGAGAAATTGAATAATTGAACTATACATGGAAATAATTGTTGTTGACAAAAGAATGAATTCCTATGACTTCCAAAGACAATAGCCTATACAAATTTAAAAGATAAATGTTATGTTCTGTTTTCTGTATTCAATAACAAGGAGCACTTTGATATGTTGGGATGTTTATGGGGAAGAGAATATGTAAAACTCCTTCTGCCTTCAATATAGGGAATATGATACTTGCTGCTGCCTGAAAAATGGAATTAATTTGCACACTTAGTTTATAGACGAACTAACCTTGAAACGTAGAAATCAATAGAACAAGAGGCATACCCAGATCAATTTGGCTCCATTCCAAATGCTTTTAGGTGAAGGAAATGGAAGTATTAACCGGCCAACTCCATAGATGGCTACAGCAAAGAAATGCAAGAATAGGTTTAACGGACTAGGGTTTAGTCCGGAGAGTAGAGAAATTGGTCCCTTGGAAAATACACCACCTAGGCGCAAATAGTCAAAGCATGCTTGGCGCATTTGATTCCTTGCTGAATCAGATGATGCACAGAAAACCTTGTAAAGGGCACCTGCTAATGTATTTATGGTAGATGCCATTGGCTGTAACAGAATAAGGACAGAGTTTAGTTACTGAATTATATGTAGAATGTAATGGGGTTAAAAATATTATTGGTACCAAAACTTATCACTTAGTTGTAAAAAGGTACAAAAACTTTGATTTGTTGCAATTTGGTACAATACTTTCATAAATGTTGTAATTTGGTACCAAAATTTCCATAAATGTTGCAATTTGGTACCTAAGTCAAAATTCTTGTAAAAATAGCTGACGTGACATGTTGACTAGGTAATGTGGCATGCTAACAGGCTGACACATCATTTGTTTGACTGGAATTTGATTTAGGTACCAAATTACACAACACTTATGAAAGTTTTGATACCAAATTACAACAAATCAAAATTTTAGTACCATTTTGCAACTAAATAATAAGTTTTGGTACCAATAATATTTTTAACCCGAATGTAATGCTTGTCCAAACCATGAAATATGTACTCACCTTTCGAAGGGTATAAAAGGATTTGAGGTGTTTGCAAAGTGCAGATGCATCATTTAGATTATGCAATGGCCTAAGAAGATCTCGCAATAGAACTATATCAGAAAGTGCAACAGTCATTCCTCCTCCTGTTAATGGATGTCTCATGTTGAATGCATCCCCTAACAGCAATGCACCTGGTGTGGGATAAGGAGAAGCTGTCATACTTCTGTTTGGCATTGTTCTTATGTTTCCTTTCTCAATTGCAGCCATGAAAGCATCATGTAGCTCAGAGGGAATCTGAATGATGTATGAGTTACTAATAAGAATGGACTGTTTATACAATATTATCCCAAATTCTAGAGATTGTGCCAAGATAGTTTACAATACCTGGGGAGCCACATTGCCTGTCAAATATTGAGCCAATTCACCATTGGAAATGGAGGGAACTTTTGTGCCTGGTATATCAACCAAACAACGGATCTCTGTGCTACTAATACGATAAAACAAGATAGGTGATGGATCAGCCAGAATAACATGTCCATGATTGGCATAAGGAAGATCACAATTCTCGAGCATCAAAGCAACAAAACAAGAAGGGATATCAACCTACAGAGATGTTCATGATCATACGTAAGTCTTTGAAATCTTTATATAGGTAAATAATTATGCAAGATTAGTTTTCTGCTGTTTTACAATCTTCACTTAGCAATGATATGCATCCTTACCTTTGATTTGCAGAGAGAGCGCCGCAAGTTTGAGAAGCAACCATCACATACTATAGTAAGTGGAGCATATGCTGTCACCTCTCGACCATTTCTAGTTCTGTAATTCACTCCTTTAACAGTTCCTTTTTTCTCAATCAGTGATGTTACAGTTCCTTGTTCCAATATTACACTGCATAGAAGATGAAGAAACAATATGAATATATAATAATTTTTGCTAAATCAAAACATACTAGTTATATTAAAAGAGCAATGCATATATGTATGTGTGTGTGTGCAGTAGCAAATTAAGATTACTTGGGAAGAGATGCAGCCTTTTCACGCATTCTTTGTATGAAACGCCCATTATGAAAGCTTCTTCCAGCCACATTCGAATGAAATCCTTCCAGTGGATATGATAGTTTAGTGCTTTTGCCGTCCTTGAAAATAGCATATCCAAATACTTGTTGGGCATCAATCTCTTCCACACAATCTACATCCATATGAATGTAATGTACTCTCTTTTCATTAAATTGTACTATCAACTAAGTGGAAAATTTCAGTTCTTGATGATTGATTGATACCTTGCAGGCCCAATTCAGTCAATTTCAGATAGCCACCCGGTTGTAGGAGTTCACCCACAATTCTATCAGGCTCATTCAAGTCTCTTTCTATTACTTGCACTCGGCGCCCATCCTGCAATATAAGCAAAACATTTGCTGATCATGCTTAAGAAATAGCAAGACTGTTTGAAAATTCCGTAGTTATTACAGAAGGATACCTTGCCAAGAGCATATGCAAGAGCAGAACCGGCAACTCCAGCCCCAACTATGATTATTTCAGGAGTTGCAGTAGATTGACTCATTTCTTTGATAGAGCCCTTCACAGTTTCATCTTTGGAGTTCTTGGCAGAAACTCTGCACTTCTTCTTTCTTCTTAAGCTATACAACACAGTCCATGCCATGACCGAAGCTATAATTCCTTCCGTTACAAGCATATAATCCATCTTCAAAGGAGATTAGATTACAACTTCTTGCCAGGCTTTTCTGGGTATTAATTGTTTTTCAAGTTGGCAAAGTTTTTCTTGCACTTTCCAACATAAGTTAGGCTCCTTTTATAGGCCTTGTGTGACTAAAGACTAAGTGTAAATATTTGACTGAATAAGTCAAAATAGACAATTCGATTCATTCAAGGTTAGAAAAATTTTCAAGGATTATACAAATCTGTGGTAACAGAATCAAACTAGACAAATAGAAACAACTCCATCAACATCAATATTTAATTTGGAAATGAACTAGTAATGAAAAGGAGTCAATGGCTATGGAACAAGAACAAAATATAGAATAACTTTGCTTATTAGCTCTGCCCTTGATTAGAATATGCTATTAAATTATAGTTTGGTTGAAGAGAAATCGAGCATTCAAGTGGATGATAGAGAGTTTGCAGTCAAACTCCATTTTCTTCATTGTGTTATCTCCTAGACCTTAAATCTGACATCCTTCCCTTGGTTTGTGCCCATATAGAGACCAATGTTAAGCAACATAATTAGGGGAAAAAAAAGTAACTATCAAGAAAGAACATTAATGATTTTAATTTGATAATAATTTTATATATAAAAAAAGAATATTAAACCATATTATAACATTTTCCTTATAAATATATTACCTTTGTTTGCATCAATCAAAGCCAATCAAAAGTTGTCTTAATTGATGTATTACTTTCAATTGTAAAAATTGGAATAAATTTTGAGTTCGAATTTTTTTTTCCACCAACTAATATTGATAGAAACACAAAATCTTCTAATGAAAAAAAAAACCTGAAATGAGTGCAAAACCAAAGAAAAAAAATGAATTTTAATTTCTTTTGTTTTGTGGGATTCTTGAAGACGAGAGAAAAAATAAAGAAAGAGAAGGAAATTATTATATTCCTCAATTTATTTCTATATTATTTATATTCTCACATATAATGATATAAATTTTTTAATAGAAATAAAATAATAAAAACATAATTTAATTTTGTTATTTTCCCTCGTTAAACTAATGAAATTTCCCTAACAACCAAAGGAAGGGTTAACGGTAACCGCCACTTTGCTTGTGTTTTCTTAAACCCTAAACCCAGCCATTCGTCCATTTTCTTCTCAGGCGGTGACTAATCATGTACCCATCAATCCTTTTTCGATGCTCTAGAACTCTCTCGGAACATCTCCTGAATCGAACGTTCATCCGGCTAATGGGTGGGGCTCCGCGGACATTCCCTGGCGGCCTGAACAAGTGGCAGTGGAAACGCCTCGACGAGAAAAGAGCCAGAGAGAAAGAGAAATGACTCCTCGAGCAAGAGAAGCAACTCTACCAAGCCAGAGTCCGCTCCCAAATCCGAGCCAAAATCGTTGACCCGGATTCCAGCTCTGATTCGAACACTGCCCCGTACAGCCCCATCAGCCCCAAGGACCACATCAAAGCCCTTGCTGATCGTTTCATGAAAGAAGGAGCTGAGGACCTGTGGAATGAAAATGACGGTCCGTTGAAATCTCCAGCACCCAAATCAAATGAGAGCCCAGGACCGATTCGGTCAAATCAGCGGCCGTTGTCGATCAATTCGCCGATTGATTTGAGGAAATTGATATTAGAAGCGCCAAATGGTGAAAATACGAGAAATAGTTACAATTACACAAAATCAGGGGATTATTCGGTGCAGAGAAGCTCGTATTTTGGCAATAAAAGTGACAAGGTGAAGCCCTTTTCCCGTAATTTCGTGCAGAAAGAGACCAAATTTAAGAAAAATGAAAGTTCTTCAAGTGATGATGGTTTGGATAATGGTTCCAGAAATCATGCGGTGAAGCATTTTACAATTAACATGGCTAATAAGCATGGGTATGCGAGTAAGTACGTTAAGAACAGGAGCTTCCATCCTCAGAAACTGAGCAGATTTCGGAGAAATGAGAGTTCTTCGAGCGATGAGGATGAAAATTATGGGTATGAATCAGATGACAATTTGGAAAGGCGAGGGAAAAGTGGGAGAAAGATAAGGAGTAGAGCTGCTTTAGGGACGTATGATATGAAGATAACGAAAAGAGTGCCACTGAAGGAGCTTGAGGAGGAGAGGGATTTTGCGAAGGAAGTGGAGTTGATTAAGCATGAACTTGGTAAGAAAAGGTTAGCCAAAAATGGAGAAGAGGAGAGTGGTACAGTTGAGGAGGAATCAATTCTCAGCCGTAAAAGGTAAGTTTTTCTTTTTCCTCAGTGTAAAAGTGTATGAAAGTTGACTTGATATCCTCCTCCTGTAAAGAAGAATTGTGAAATGAAAGAAATTTTGAACATATTCTGGAGTCTTTTGGTTGATTAGAATTGGGACAAATTGAGCACCTCAACAACATGTATTACAAATATTTGGTGATTCTATCTGGTAATTGATGATTTTATGTCTTGTCTATCCAGATTTGATGAATGTGGTATATCTCCATTGACTGTGAAGGCACTCACAGCAGCTGGCTATGTTCAAATGACCAGGGTGCAGGAGGCTGCTTTGTCTGTTTGCCTAGAAGGTATATTAGTTGGGGACCTTGTGGTTAATGTTGTCTCCAATTCTGCATATTATCCATAATAATTTAGTGACCTTGCAGCTTTTACCTGTTTCTATTTTAAAAATTCTTTGTTACAGGAAACGACCTACAAGTTTAATGATTAAAATTTGTATGATAATGAGCCAAGACATCATGGCATTAAAGTTACATTGTAGTTAGATGTGATCTGAATTTTTTTATTTTATTTGAGTGATATATCTGATGGCTGAATGTTTGTTCTTGGACATAATAATTGCAAATTTCTGGATCTGATGTTTGTCATTTGAATTTCTTATAATAATATTCTTCTTGCTCAATCAAGTGAATTTATGAATTATATTCTTATTTCATGTTGGAGCAGGCAAGGATGCTTTGGTTAAAGCTAAAACTGGCACTGGCAAAACTGCAGCTTTTTTGGTCCTTTGCAACGTCCTTGGCATTTTTCATGAATTAATCTCACATTTTAGGATATTTCTTTCTGCTACTTCCAGCAATTGAAGCAGTTTTGAAAGCAAAAGGTAGCAATGAAAATCCACGGGTGTCTCCAATATATGTTCTTATTCTCTGCCCCACAAGAGAATTGGCAAGTCAATTAGATGCAGAAGCAAATGCTCTGCTGAAGTACCATGATGGCATAGGTGTGCAAACACTAGTTGGAGATACACATTGAAGGGGATATTTTTAAAATTTATAAAATCTTTTGATAAAACAATTTTATCAAATAAAACACTGGAAAAATTATCTCGAAAGAGACCGTCTCATATTATGTACAAAATAATTTATTAACAGAAATCATACCTTTTGATGATGGAGTTAACGTGCATGCAAAATCTTGCTAACGATCCCGTCCGCACAGATCTTTCTAGTTATTCTCAGGTTTGATTGCACTAGGCGGGTGGACACCTTGTATACTACAAAATTAAGTAATTAACAATTTGAACAATCAAGGTCAAAACTAATAAAAAAAATAGAAATTATTTTCTTTTTCACTTAGCTTGTTAATCTTGTGATGGCTTTAATTTTTCTTATTGAAAGAACCACAAAAAATTTTTTTTTTTCTCTTTCTCCTTTTCTTTCTTCCATTCTCTTCTTTCGCGGCCAAAATATCTCTAGGTAGATATGGACTCTTATTCCAATTTACAATTCTATTTTGAATAAAATTTATTAATTAGGATAAAAAATCATTTATTATCTTTTTTTCATTTAAATAGAAAATAAATAAATGATTTCAATTTTATCTCTTAGATTATTTCTAATCAAAATAAAATTTCTTATGAGATAATTTATTTATTTTAAATTTAATTATAATTAAATTAGAATTTTTAAAATTTAAAATAATTATCTAATAAATATTATTTTTCACATATCATTCAATAAAATATTAATTTTTGTTCACTTATGGACTCAAGGCCCAACTTGCTAATTGACAAAATATGTAATGGTACAATCAATTAAATGAGCTAGCCCAGGATCATATGGGCACATACAATAGTGGTTACCAATAATTTACCTATAATAAAATAGGTTTAATTATTAATTCCAAACTATTCCACTAAAAGACTGGAAACTCTATAATTGTATATTGTTAGAGATTAATATAAATTTGACTCATGGCACATTGATTTATTTACTTAGTAATCTTTTATACAATATCGATAATGAAATTAATATCTCAACTGTCCAATTAATTTAATTACATCTTATATTTTGATACTTGCTGATTTTTTCTAATGATCATATTTCAACAATTTCATTATAAAAACTAATTTATAATTATTGTTAACACACTTTGGCCAGAGAATTTAATGATCAAGTGCTGAAAATCCATCAAGAGATATTTTAGTACAAATTCTATATTGTTAATTAATAATTATCACAATTCATAAATACACTCACCAAGTTATTGAGAATATTGACTTTTAATTAAGTCTCACTCATTAGTAACTCAAATGAATTAATATTT
>CATIWF010075708.1:0-18700 GCA_949630135.1 Balakata baccata
AAAACGTTTAGTATATAATTAACGATAGGGTAAGAAAATTAAAGGTATAAATTGAATACATTTTTAGTTAAGCAAGTAAATAATTCAAAATTGATAGTTAAAAAAATAACTAAATAAATTTTTAAATTAAAAAAACTTAATTATACAAAACTTGTAATTTTTTTTTTTTGAAAATTGTAAAGTTTAAGCGCTGAAATATGTTGTTTCCTCAATATTAGACTTCAAATTAGACTTAGGGGTGCTTGAGATTACTTTTGAGTGTCCTAAAAGTATATTTTGAATTTTATTGATTTAATTGATTGATTTTTTAAAATTTTTTATAAATTGCTTTTGAAAAATAAATCTATTTATCTGCTTTCACTAAAAACAAATTTCAAAATTCAAAAAAATTAAAAACACAAATTTTTTTTGATAAACGATTTTTCTAAAATTTAATCTCAAACAAACCCTTAATACATATGCACATTATGCATTCAGAATATGGCTCTTTTTCCAATAATTTTTAAAGTACTGATTTAGCAGTCAGAGTTGCAATATCTCAAATTCAAATATATAGTCAAATCCATCTTTTATAATAGATTAAACGTTCATGAATTCTATTAGTGTTGGCTCGAATTTTGACCAAAATTGATAGACGTATGTTTTTACTACAATGTTCAATCATCTCAACTTTTAAGAGAGGTGATAATAAGTGCATCGCGTAATTCATATATCTAGAGATCAGCACTCAAGTAGCTCAATACAATCAATAAGAAATATTTGGTTGATCCCTATATCATTAGATCTAAACGTTCTCGATCATATAGATAAAACCTTTGTCCTAAACCCTGTATCATTAGATTTTAACGATTTTGATCATATGGATAAAACCATTGCCCTAAATAAATGGGAAGTCACTCGACATGACAATATCGCTACGTAGTTGATCCTTGTATCCTTATACCTACGATCCTTGATCTCATGAAATAAACCACCATCCTCGTCAATTACATAACGATCTCAATGCAACAAAATCACAAGTACCCAGGTAGCTCACTTAATAAGTTAGGAAGTGACAAGTGAGACGCATTAAATGCTAATGTGACTCAAGTAAGGCGCGTGATGGCTTACGTAAACAGTAAATAATATCATACTCTTAAAAAGCCGGCTTAAAGCCATATTGAGGAATGAAATGACAAAGACAAACAAAACATTTGGGAATGGAGAAGGCTATAAAAACTCAAACGACCTAATTACCAAACAGGTTAACTCTATGACTTAAGCTTTATTACACTCATTTTTATCTCTTTCTTTTTTTTCTATTGACTTAAGCATCAGAGTGGCTTTGCCGAAAAATTTCGGCCAGTCGTTAACTCCGCCTTATTCAATCGTGCAAGGACACAAGCTCGAGGACAATAGTTACTAATTGGCAAAGTGAGCTATGTTATGGCTGAAGAAATGCCAATAGGAGGAAGAAACCCTTACACACTTTATAAAACTCCACATTTCACAATATTAGACTGTCATGGCACTCCTATATCTCCTTGAAACCTAAATGACATTTTAAATGACGAAGCCAACAATACTGAAAATGACGCCCCACCTAACCTTTTACAAGTCTTACAATAACTCACATTTACTGTCAATGATGTGAAGTGGGATATAGCCCAATTGGAAAGTCAAACACAAAGCCAAATTGACAAACGGGTGGAGCCAAGCACTCCCAAATACAAAAAATCCTTCAATACCATCCACTCCAATCAAACCTCATCCACAACACAAGAAACATCGATCACTAAAGCTAACCTATATAACGTGATTAAAAGTCTCATGAAAGAGTTCCAACCACCGTTTGGAGATTTCGACTATAGCCTCTGGCATACCTCACCTTTGGCTGACCACATCATGTAAGACCCATTCCCAAATATAAAGTTGTCCCGCCTACCCATATATGATGATTCTGGAGAATTTTGGAGTCACATATCCTAGTTTTGTACTACTATGGCCTTATATACAAACCAAGGCTTAGTCTTTTGCAAGGTTTTCCCTACCACATTACTAGGCTTAGTTCGACAATGATATCAAGGCCTCAAGCCTACCAGTGTTCACTCTTTTGAGTAGATGGCCCAACTTTTTAATACAAGGTTTGTGACAAGTATGTGCATTTGTAGAGTATCAACAGATCTACAAAAAGTCTACCAAAAGAAAGAAGAAATGTTAAGGGAATTCATAGAATGCTTCAACAAAGAAGTAGTCTCGGTAAATGATCTAGATCACAACATGGCTATCTAGGCATTCATAGTCGAAACCACTTTGAATCTCCTATACAACTCATTAAATTGGATAGTCCTCACACTTTCACAGTCCTCATGATCCCGGCTAGATAGCATATTTCAATTGGATGAAACAATGAGAGCAGGCGATGACACTCCAAAGCTCAAAGTTCTTATAATGGCCCGATCCTCCAAAAAAAAAAAGACTCATCACGGGCAGGTAGCTTGTCCATTGAAAGACATGATCGCCTCCTATCAGGGGAGATCGGATTACAAATATGGTTATCAGGATCGCTCTCATCCTTATGAAAAAAAAAGTACATCCATCTAAATGTTTCTAAAGGGCAAGTTCTTATGACGGCCAAACAGGTAGGAGAATAGCTTAAATGGCATAGCAAGCTTAGCACTAAACACCCAGAAAAAAGGGAACAAAGTAGATACTGTAACTTTCATCGAGATCATGGTCATGACAGTGAGGAATGTTGGCAATTGCGAGATGAGATCGAATGCCTCATACAGTAAGGGTCCCTCAAACAGTTCTTCCTATCAAAGGAAAGGAACAATAACTCCAATCCCAACTCAAGATGCTTCAGTTGTCAGATAAGAAGCCTAGAGAGTCAAGGGGAGAGCCCTCAGCCATGATCAATATCATTATAAGAGGGGTCAACTTATCTGACCAAATGCCTAGAAAGAGAAAGAAAGGTGTTCATATTGTAACTTCCATGACCCCTCCAGGTCCAGTCACTTTCTTAGAAACAGACGGCTGTTGGCTTCACCAAGGACATGAGGATGCTCTTGTCATAGATTGTCATATCCATAACATACTCTTAAAGAGAGTCCTTATTGATGATGGAAGTGTTATAGATTTAATAACATTGTAGATGTTTCATGCTTTGAAGGGATCCATATCAGATTTGCATCTAGTTTCCATCCCACTAATAGGGATATGCAATCATCCAGTGTAGGTAGAAGGGTCTGTGTAGTTAATAGTTCAAGTCGGAAATGATAAAAGATATGACAAAATTGCCACATAGTTGATCATTGTATCCCCATATCCTACGATCCTTGATCTCATGAAATGAATCACCACCCTAGTCAGGTATAGAGCAATTCTAATACAACAAAATCACTAGTACCCAGGTAGCTCATTTAATGAGATAGGAAATGATAGGTGAGGCATATTAAATGCGCGTACAGCTCGAGTAAGGCACGTGATGGATTGCGTGAACAATAATACCATACTCTGACAAAGTTGGCTTAAAGCCATATTGAGAAATTGAATGACAAAGACGGGCAAGACATTTGGGAAGGGAGAAGGCTATAAAAATCAAAATGACCCAATCACCAGATAGGTTAACTCTATGACTCAAGCTCTATTACACTCATCTTTTATCTCTTTCCTTCTATTGATTTAAGCATTGAAGTGGCTTCGTCGAAATATTTTGGCCAGTCATTAGCTCCGCCTTATTCAATCTTATAAGGACACAGGCTCGAGGACAAGAGTTACTAAAAGAGTTTATTTCTTCTAAAATCACTCAACTTTTTCTTATTGCAGTAAAACCACAAAAAAATTTTCGTTTCATAAACTGAACTATATTTTCATTTTACTAAAATCACTTACTATTAATTTTCAGCTATGTGTTGTTGGAATCAGCTCGAATAAGGGACGTAATGGATTGCGTGAACAATAACACCATACTCTGACAAAGCCGGCTTAAAGCCTTATTGAGGAATTGAATGACAAAGATATGCAAGACATTTGGGAA
Organism: Balakata baccata; assembly: GCA_949630135.1. Taxonomy (NCBI): domain Eukaryota; kingdom Viridiplantae; phylum Streptophyta; class Magnoliopsida; order Malpighiales; family Euphorbiaceae; genus Balakata; species Balakata baccata. The sequence goes on from CATIWF010075708.1 coordinate 4,019, forward strand.
GGGAGAAGGCTATAAAAATCCAAATGACCCAATCACTAGATAGGTTAACTCTACGACTCAAGCTCCATTACACTCATCTTTTATCTCTTTCCTTCTATTGATTTAAGCATCGAAGTGGTTTTGCCGAAATATTTTAGCCAGTCATTAGCTCCACCTTATTCAGTCTTGCAGGGACACAAGCTCGAGGACAAGAGTTACTAAAAGTGTTTATTTCATCTAAAATCACTCAACTTTTTCTTATTGCAGTAAAACCACAAAAAAATTTTGTTTTATAAATTGAACTATATTTTCATTTTACTAAAATCACTTACTATTAATTTTCAGCTATGTGTTGTTGGAAAGTTGATATGGCAATTGGCATATCATCAGAAATCTGACATGTCACCGGAAACCACCCGAAAGTAATTTTAGTAAAATAAAAATATAGTTCTGAGACTTTTTTAGAACAAAAAATATTTTGTAAATTGCAAATAATAGCAAAGTTAAGTGATCATAAATAAAATTAACCACTAATATAAGCATTTCTATGTTTAAATTGAGTTAAACCATTTTTTATGAGCATTTCTATAGATTTAGCTCAATTTTATTTTTTTGAATTAAATATTAGAATTAATGGATTTTAATTTCAAGATTGGAGCAAAAATTCAAAAATCTACATATAAAGAAAAGAAAAGAAAAGAAAAGAAAAGAAAAAATATGAAAGAATCTAAAAATTTCTCATCTTGAAGTTCTAAGCTTTCCCCATTAGGCAATTACATTAAAATAACAGCAAATAGTTCCAACACCTAAAGGCTATTCTTTTGCTATTGTTACATAATTTACAAAGAACCAATGCTCTTAAGGCCAAGAACAACACCAACACCGATGATGTGGCCAACAGTTCCACAAGCCAAAGTATCAGCAAGAGTGAAACCAGCAGGGTCACCAGTTTGCAAGCCAGAATTCCTTGCTTCCAGCTTCAATCCTGCTGTTGCCTTCCTGTTTGCTGATGGTGCTAACCCAAATCTTCCAGCAAATAGCATTAGGCTTGTTGATGTCACCATTATCTGTCCATTTTCACTCCTATTATTATTCTCCTCTCTTACTTCCATTTCTATTTAGAATATGGTTAAATTGTCCAGTGACTCAATAAGAAAAACTCTATTCATTCAAGTACCCATAGATGTGCTTTGCCTCGTTAGGATCCAGGATTATTAGTTTTTGCTTGTTAGTTTCAAAACAAAAAGATCACATACTTGATTGGTAGAACTGATAAAGGTTTCGAATTGAGGTTTTTTTTTTTTTTATCTATCAACATTAATGGAATTTAAAACCTATACAGTGAATGTAATTAAATAATTATCCTCAGTTGTATAGCTATAGTCCACTGGACTTACTAATAAACCAAAAAAAAAAGAAAAGGCAATGTTGTGATTTACCAAATTTGTGGGGGAGCCGATGAAATCCATGCGAGTACCCAATGCTCCATTTCCCTTGCGCCTAATGGGTTGAACTGCTGCCTGCAAAAATCAGCTTTGGCCTCTTTAAAATTACAAGAGAAAATTGTTGATTATTCTTTAACACTAAACTAATATTCTGCAATTATTATTCTATTCTAATATCTAAGTGAAGGGGATCAAGAAATTAATTTCTTGGCACCAAAATAAAAAGAGAAAAAATGGAAAATTAATTATGAAAAGATCGCGGACCAGAGATTTAGCAGGGGCAGCAGCCAATTGAGGTTTGAGGCCATTGAATTGAGGAATGGAGGTCATCATAGAGGCAGCCATTTCCACCTTTGATAAGAAAATTAGTGCAAAAATTTTGCCTCTTTCCTTCGTGTTGCTTGATAAATTTTTGTAATTTGGGGGTCTAAAAGCATTATAAATCGCCGTAGCCACATGACCAATTTGTGGCTATAGAATGCTACAATTGGATACACTCAGATACTTGTTGCTCACATGGCATTGTCCTATTGGGTTATTAACTTGGATAAGGTTTTTGGGTGTTCTAAAAATCTTGCAATAAGAAAATATATATATATATATATAATGGAATTTTATGTGCTGACCTGGAATTGTATATAACCAGTGTAATTAACGTATTTTAAAACCAAAATGAATAGAGAAATAAAAAAAAATATATTGCTTAAATTATTCTATTTTACTTGAGTTTTATTTTTTACAAGGGTTTATGTGGTGCACTTGGTATAATTTATATCTATTAAATCATCAACTTTTAACCTCTGTTATTGATTATTAATATGTAAAATTAAAAATTGATAATTCAATGGTTCAAAGCACATTGTGTAAATTATATCAAATGCACTATATAATTACTCTTTTTTTATATATATATATTTATATATATCACAAATTTATTTTATTTTTAATTATTTTATTTCATACCTTTAAGTTTTATTTTTATAGCTAACTAGTGATCATGTATCTTTCTTACTTCTTCATTTTATTCTTATTTCGAAGAAAAGTGCTATCTTTCTTATGCATCTTTAATAATATACTTCCGGTATAAAAAAAAAAAAGATATGTGTTTTTTTTATAAAATATTAATTTTTATTATAACTAATAATATTTTATAAATGAAAAGATGCATGTTTTTCTTATATTAGAAGTATATAGTGTGAAATAGATAAGGAAGTGTTGTTAGTATTTCTCTATTTCAAATTCTATCTTGGACTATAAATATTTTTTTATTTAAGTTTATGATATACAAATGATGTGGAAATCCTTAAAGAAACTAAATCTTAAAAACTCTAAAATTAATTTGACAATAAATTTCCAAATTCAAACCTAAAGCATGTAATTATGTATCATGAAATCAATAAGAAATTAGTAACATAAAATATAATAATAGATTTGAATTAACCACACAAGTACTTGCTTGATAAGTTAAAATCAATTTTTGAAGTAACGTAAAGGAAGAACTATTTCTCTCGTAAGGAGAAATCAAATTTCAATATACCAAACTCTCCTGTCAAATTTGATATTTACTCTCGGCAGTTTAATATAATACATTAATATTCTTTTAAAATTTGAAAATTATAAAATTTGTCTTATTTGATTTGACATAATACACTAAAACATATCTTGAAATTTGAAAATTATACTATTTATTCTATGAAATTTTGACATATTGCACTAATATCTCGTACAAATTTGATTTATTGTATGATACCCATGAACAAAAGAAATATTCATTTTTAATAGTATATTATGTCAAACTACAAGAGATTAATAGTATAATTTTCAATCTCAAGAGGATTCTAATATATTATATCAAACCACAATAGGTAGGTAAATCGTATAATTTTCAAACTTCATAAAGGTACTGGTACATTATATCAAACTATTAGTAATTTTCTCTATATAAAAATGAGAGTCATTATATTATTCTATTTCTAATATTTAGATAAAAAATTAAAATTAAATTAAATCCAATTATAAATATAAAACTAAATAAAATCTGCATGTACAAATATCACAATATGGATAAAATTGAAAACCAACATAAAAAGGCCAAAATATAAGCCTTAAATGTCTCCAATACTGTTTCATAATTAAGCTAGACATATGTCTTGCACATAATCGCTTAAGTTGCATATAATTATATATAATTTTTAAAATCTATCTTAATATACTTGAACATTTTGGAATCAGATCTAATGGACTTCAATCTTTGCAAATGATTTCCTTGATTTTCACTTCAAACTTTCATATATATATATATATATATATATATTATTTATGACATTTTTATTTTATTTGTTCTTAATTAAAAATAATTTAATGGTGAAAACTAATTTAGAAATACAATTATTTTTAATTAAATTTTAGAAAGATAATATATTCTAAGAAAAAACAAATCGGCTATCTATTCAATATTAAAATGTAACTGATGAAATCAATTAGGGTCAAAATTTGACATACTCTTGATTGCTGATTGAGTTGGGCCATTGTGGAACATATCTCTTAACACCTAATAAACCTTGTCATTATTATTCCCTTTAGGGAATTTTTCAAAAATATTATAAAATTTTTTCACATCTATCAAAACACAGAAAAATATTATGAAAATACTTAAACTCAAAAATCACTCAAAAATTACCAGAAAGTCACATCCAGTATATTTTTAGTATATTTAAGATATATCTTAATTTTGTATCTTTAAAAATACTTTGGTATATCCTAGTTCAATATATTTTGAGAATAATTTAAATATAGTTTCAAAATTCTTTAAGTATACTTTGTGCATTTCTTAAAAATATTTCGGATATACCTTAATTCAATATATTTTAGAAGTTCCTTAGAAATTTCATGGATATACCTTCATATATACCTTAAAAATATTTTAAAAATATTTTGAAAATTTCTTAAAAATACCTTGAAAAACCTAAAATATACATTTGTAATATTTAGATATATTTTGGAAAGAATTTAAAAATACATTAAAAATAATTTGAAAATACTCCAATATCGTTAAAAAAACGAAGACGAAAGAAGAAAAAAAAAAGTATTCTTCATTATATCTTTATAAAACTATTATTGGCAAGAGAAGTATTAGGAATGATGAACTTGCAAAAACAATTAATAAACAAAATATATTTAATTAACTACAATTTATGATGGAAATAAAAAAAAAAAGAAATTTGAGACAATATCATTTCAATGCACTAAGATAATTTATAACATAACACGATTAAACGATATAGATTTAGACGGATATAAAATTTTATGTTTGGAATTTCATATAGACATATTTAGTTGATCACATCAAATAATTTTGTATACTATAATGAGTATATGAAATACGATAAGATTAGAGGCGATACAAAATAAAATACAATATAAAATAAGACGAACAAACTGAAATTTTATTTCATTCTTATTTGTTTTCGTTGGAACCAAACAATGAATAATTCCAATAACGGGAGAAAAAAAAAACTCAGAAAAAAAAAACATAAATTAAAAAAAGCAAAACTTACGACTGGAGGTGAGCAGATGAGCCAAGACGCCAAACAGATGAGCAACTATGGTTAAGTGAGAGGCAAGTCGCTTGTACTGGTAGGTGATTTGAACATCTATGGCGGTGTCGGAGATTGACAGTGAAGAAGGAGAATTTAACACTGCACAAAGCCTAGAAATCATTACAAAGGCATGCGTATCTAGACAACCGAGAGGCATGGAAGCAATTAGAGAAAGATAGGGTTGAGAAGATGGCGGCGTAGATGGAGGACGGGGAAAAATTTTTTTTGGTAAAATTGAAAAGAGAATATGTCAAAAATGAAAAAATATATTTTTGTAAATAAAGTATTAAATGTGGGTGTTAGAAATTTCCTCTTCCCTTTAATAGCCTTACAATTTCTTCTACTAGCATTTTCTTTTTAATATATTTTTTTACATTTACTCCATAATTCATTCACATTATTAAATTTAATTTGTTAAATAATATAATAAATTTAGTTAATCAAAATTTTAATGATATGAATTAATTATATAGCAAATGTTTTTTTTTTTAAAAAAAAAAAGTGCTGTTAACATTTCTCCTTTACTCAAGTTTTTTTTTTAATACTTAGTGCAGTATTTTTTATATGGTAGTAAATGTGATTTTAGTTTTAATTCAATGGAAAAATTAATATTTATTTTTTAATATTTGACATATTACACTAGTATTTTAAGAAACTTAAAAATTATACAAATTATTATTTCTATTTTATTTTTATTAAATTTTAAAATATTTACTGTTAGTTAGAAAAAATATTTCATTTTATTTAAATGATAATAATACAATATGTCAAATTTCAGATGTACTAACACAATAGATCAAATTTGTATAAATAATAACATAACAAGTCAAATTTCAATATGTAAATAGTAATTTTATTTTTATTATTTCACTACAATATAATATCTTTCTTACAAAAAAAAATATTAATAGAATATAATAAAACAAAAGAGACAAATTGAGTAATTTTTAAATCTTAAAAAATTACTAATATAATTTATCAAATCTCAACAAATAGAAATTTTCCCTAATTCAATTTATTAAGAGATTAAAGGAACATTTTCCTTACCAATACGGGTGTAATTAGCCATCTTAGGTTGAAAATGCTAAAATAAAAAGGCTGTAAGAAAATTCCTAACAACCTCCTTATTTACTGTTTATTTATATTTAAAAATTTTATATTATTTAATTGCCTCTTAAAGTTAAACTTTACTTATAATTTTCAAAAATTGCATTTTTTATCTTCAAATATAAGAGCGATAAAGAATTTTTTATTAATATTTTATTATTTTTTTCTCATTTTTCAATAAAATTATATTAATAAAAAATTTATATTAATTTTAAAAATATTATATTAATAAAAAATTTAGAATAGAGAATATTGTTGGAATACAATTAATTTTTAAAATAAAAAATTTATTTTTTTCTAATATAATAGAAAATTACTTAAAAGCATTGTTCGTGATTCCTTTAGCATATGTTTAGGAGGGGAAAAATATGAGAGAAAAAGAAAAATATGGAGGTAAATAACTTTTATTTTCCACTTATACGTGTTTGGATAGATGGAAAATATGGAAGAAGGAAAACAATGAGGTATTTTCACTTTTTTTTCTTTGGAAAAGAAAGAAAAATAAGGAGAGAATATCAAATAACTTTTATTTTCTATTTTCTTTTTAAAATGGAGAAAAAATACGAGAAATTGGATTTAAAATATTACTATTACCGATAAAATTATGTTTTTGGCCATAATTATTATAGTAAAGAAATATAAGCATATAATACTATAATTTTTTTTCTCTCATAATGAATTATCCAAACAAAAAAATATGTTTTATTTTATTTTTATTATTTTATTTATATTACTTCAATATAAAATATAATGAAAGGAAGAAAAATAAAATTGATTTTTTCTCTGTATTTTTTATTTTAAATAAAAAATTTCCAAATATATGAAGAGAAATAAATATAAGAAGAAAAAATAAAATTATTATTTTTTCTTATTTTGGGATGCTTTTTATTTCAATCATTATTATATTATAAAAAATTCAATTCACTTCTTTCAAAACTATCTTTGGCAGCAAAATAAATTCTCTATGAACTCCATCACATCCCTGATTAAAAGAAAAGTCACATTACTGATATTTCTTTTTTCAGTCCTTATGATGCTTACAACAGAGCAAAAATTATTTGGAAAACTCACTTCAAATCCCTTATCTAAAAGCTTAACAAATCTGTCAAGAAGTATGTTCAATTATTCTCTTTGATCACTGCACTATAAAAGCTAAAGGAGAAGAACGATTTATCTCTCTGGAAATTCCCCCAGAGTTTCTACGTATATGGAAAAAGGAAGGTTTCTCTCACCTTCACTTTGGAACAATCAGATTTGCACTTTCCTATCATGGAAGAAAGCGATTACCGATTTTTGCTCGATTAGCCTTATTAGACATCAGATATCTCAAGTAATTTAACAATATTTTCTATCTCACTCTCTATATTAATTTTTAATTAATAAAACTATATAAAAAAAATTGAGAAGAGAGGGAGTACGAGACAAAAAAAAAAAGAGAAAAAAAAACAAAAGAGATGAAATAAAAATAATAAAATATTACTTAGAATTTTCTTTTATTTTTTAAATTTGAAGATGAATAATATAAATTTTAAAAAGTAAGAGCATTCACAATAACCTCTCTATTTATCTCATTATCTAAATTTAAGAAGTTTTATGATTTCCAACAGTCTTCTTATCTTCCTTTTTACCTATCTTACTCTATAAAATTTACATTTTTTTTTCAGATTTAAGAGTTACTATGAGCTCTTAACTAATATTTTATTTTTTTTCTCTTTTATTTTCTCGCTCTTTGTTGTCTCTTACTCTTTTTATTTTTTTCAATATAGTTTATTAATAAAAATTTAAAATAGGGAGTGTGGTAAGAATATTTTTGGAGTGCATATAATTTTCAAGACAAATTAAAATAAAAAGTGAAATAAATAGTATTATTAGAAATGTTCTAAAATAAATAAGTAGCATGATATGAACATTATAAAAGATATAAAACTTCTTAAATTTAGATAGGTAGAAAAATAAAGCGGGAGTTGGAATCCTCTAAGTTGGATTTAAATTTAGATAGATAGAAAAATAAAGCAGGCGTTGGGATCCTCCAAGTTGGATTTAGGAAAGGAAAGCGCGTGCCGAAAAAGAGGAGTTGCTGGTTGCTGCTGACAATTTTGAAATTGCAGAACACACTGGCCTATGCATTTTTCATTTCCATCCATTATGGTTAGGACAAAATTCATCATCTCCTTCCCAGATGTTTTACTGTTCTATGGACCCCCAATTTCACCTCTTATTGTTTTACTTTTATCTCACTCATTAACTTCATCTTTACGTCATCTTCCATCTCCTTTTCCCTAATTAGTTTTATTGTAAATAAATTGATTTTGATTAACTTAATACAAGAAGGTAATATAAAATTATTTTTATTTAATTAAAAATTTCGAATTAGAATCTAAATGTGCAGTTATTTTAAGTATTCTTGAAAAAAAATACTTAGTTGTCTTTTTGAAATCTTACTCTATATCAGACTGACTATATATACCAAATAAAAATTAATTGCCTTAATGGAATAAAAGTTTCATCACCTTAATTAGATATAATCTCCATAGGATTAAAGTTTTTTTTTAAAGAGAAATGATATTGATTCAAACCAAATCTATGTGAAATAAAACCATGGATAACAAAATATTGTAACAAGACGACAAAAACCAAATACTACAATAAAATAATGAAACTATGAAAAATAAAATAAACAAAAGATCTAGATATATGTAGAATAATTTTTTATTTTAGAAATAAATTGATAAAAAGATATATAGATGAATGATTTTAGGCTCAAAATAGCAAAAATTTACCCCTCATTGCTATGAAAATTAATAGATAAAAAAAGAAAAGTTGAGAGAAAAGGAGGTTATGGTTTTTTTATGAGAACTAATTATCCCTAGGATTAAAGTTAACTAAATGCAATGAACGTAAAAATATAAACCAGAAAAAAAAAATAACACAATAATTTAACAAAAAGACAAAAAGCAGGATTTGATTTCCAAAACCCATAAACAAAGATAGGAATAACTTAAGGATTCCAATTACAAAAGACTAATCTCAAGCTAATATTAGACAGACAGCTTTTCATTGCAAAAACATGAAGCTTCCTCCGCATCTTAATTAACTTTTTCTTAAGTAATCAGCTCCTCCAGTGCAAAAGCAGCAAAATTCCAGCAAACTTCCACCATGCAAACTTTGGTCTGTATGCCCATGACCGCAGAGCTCTGAAAAAACAATCCCCACAAATGGAAATTGCAAAAATTTGATGTTTAGAATTCTAAGCAAAATGTAGTTAGCCGTATCAGAAAATTTTGGCCTAAATCGAATCTATACATATTGAACCGATCATACAGTATTCTCTCATAATATCATATAGTATTAGAAAAAATCTGAATTAGAGTATTTTGTATAAATCCAAATAATAATGCCAGATAATCCAACTTATTTTATATCACCTTGGTTCATTTGCACTAAAGTATTAATATATTAGTGGACCGGTATAAATTATAAGTATTTTAATGTAGTTGGACAGAAAATATTACAAAAATTGGTAGCATTTTTCAAACCCAAAAATAAAAAAGAACATACCCTAAACCAGATGCAGCATATACACATTTACCATAACCTGCACAATGATCAACCATGGTATAATTATTATTACTCAAAAACAGCAAGAAAAGGGATAAAGGAAAGAAAGAATACTGACTAGGGTTATTCTTGGTAAGAGTAGCAGTTCCTCCAAAATTGCAAGCAATATCAGAATTGCCATTTTGCTGATAGTAAGAATTGAAAGCATAAGAAGCATGAGAAAGAAGAGTGTCAGGTTCAAAACAGGCTCCACCCTGTTGAATAGCGGCACAATTAGCCATCCCCAATCCACAGGCCCAATCTAATGCATTCTGAAGATCAATTTGAGACACACCAGCAAGTGCCACACACCATGTCGTGCCCCCTAAGAATGTTGTGTTCCCTTCTGGTGGGGACAGTGTTGTCACTGGAATTGCTGCATCTGCCTTCTCTTCCACCATTAATCCTTCCATTTTCAACACTATTTAAGAAAGAATCGATAGGCAAAATTCAGTAATTGATTGCTTGATTTATCAAGATTTTAACTTTTTGTAAATTTTTCTTTTTCAAAGAAAGATTAAAAAAAAAAAAAAAGGAAGAAAAAAGATTGTTATACTAGTTAAGATATTATATATCCCTAAAGCATCAAATAAGACAGATTGAGAAGCAAAGTATATATATGTCTGTTTCTTTTAATTTAATAAACTTTTTTGCATTTCTATTTTATATTTAACATTTAATGCATGTTCTGTCACAATTTCCTTCATCTCCCTCTAACTATGAAACATCTCCAAGGCATGGAAAAGGTCTTTTTTTTTCCCCTTAAATATGAACTGAAATTAATTTGATTAATTCAAAACGAACCGGTTAAAATTCAAAGGACGTAAAACACTCCATTTTTATTACTAGAACTCTAACTCAACACCTGTCTTATGCCAATTCATTTTTATTAGTGGAGCTATTATGACGCATTAAATGGGCATTAATTAGAAATACTTTCAGTGGCATGGTTTGTAATTAAAATGAAAAAAAATTAATATTTTCAGTTTTACATCATTAACTTAATGCTATAAAAGGAGCAAATGAAATCTTTAATAATAAAAAAAAAGTTCTGAAATAGGAATAATTGTGGGGAAGCACTGAGTTTGACCATTTGGACCAGCTTTCTTTATGTCCAGGGTTTTAGGCAGTGAAAAGGACACAAATTCCATCATTAACATTTCTGCTGCTTAGCAGTTTCTAAGAGAATTATCTTGAAGATGGAATGGGTAAACACTTAAACAGCCAATAATGAGATTACTGTGATTACAGAAAAAAAAAAAAGATACTTGAGCAAAGAAAAATTAGAAAGCAAGAAGAGAAGGGCAATCTTTAGAACAAAATAACTCAGTTTAATCCCTTTTATTCTTTAAAATATAAGTTAATATGACATCTCAAAGAATATTTGCCCCCATCAGAACAAAATTGTTGACAATATAATTTTTTATTTTGTTGAAGAAAGCTCATAAAATGGGTGGGGTAATTAACACTAACCATGATCAAGAAGGTTAAGAGAATGGAAGGGAAGAAATATGACAGTACAAAAACTTCATCTCTTTCCTATTCACCAAGGCTAAAGCCATGCTTGTTTGCTATACTGGAAAATAGAAAATAACAGAAGTAACAGAAAGAACCGAACCCCTGAGCAAGAAAATGGCCAAAACAATGTGGAAATAAGAGAAAAAGAAACATACCCAGAAAGCATTCCAGCAAGAAAAGACACTGTAGAACCGATATCTTCTTTCTCATGGTGAACTCTCTATCGTAACAAGAATATTCCAAGACTTTCTCTCTTTAGCCTTTACTTGGGGAAGAAATTAAACAAGAATATATATTCTCTCTCTCTCTCAGAACGAGTTTCTAATTAGGTGAGTGAGTGAGAACTGAGAAAAATAATGATAATAAGCTCCTAATATAAATGTTTAAGGCAGTTATATTGAGGAATCAGCAATTTCTTGACAAGAAATTATGCTTTTTTTTTTTTTTTTGGAGTGGGGGGAATTTAAAGAGTGTGAAATACGAAAATGGTTTAGTATCCCAAGAGGTTTGGTCCTTTGACAGGCTATGGAGCGGTGGACTTTAGGCTTTTTCAAGGAAACTTTCATGTCTTATGATTTATGAGTTTTTATGCAGATTGGCAGAGGGGTCACTCTCAAGTCATTGCTCTATTTTTTTATTTTTCTTTTGTGACCTCCAATTCTCGTTATCTTTCCGGGTAAAATAAATTTTTTAATCTTAAAAAGTTTTTCGGTTTTATTTTATCGAGTTTATTTATTTTAAATGCACAGCATAATTACTCTTATCTTAATATTCTATAGTCTTCAATTTAAAACTTCAGAGACTAATTATAATACAGTTAATAAAAGTAACATACGGTTTAATTAGAAGTTTTATATTTGGATCTAGTGTATAAAATAGAGATTTTTACAAAAATACAAAATGACGCTTAAATATTTACATGTACTTAAACTAAAGTCTTTTTTAAAAAAATGCTAAAAGTATCAAAAAAAAATATTAAGAAATAAAATTTAATATTTACTAAAGATTTATTTAAAATTTATTAAAAATTAATAAAAATTAAAGTTATATAATATTTGCTCAAATTTTACTTAAAATTTATCCAATATTTTTAGCTAAAATTTACCGAAAATTTATCCAAATTTAATCAAAATATTAATAAAAGTTACTCGGTGTTTATCCAAGATTTATCCAGAATTTATTCAAAATTTACCAAAAAAAATTAATGAAAATTGAAATTATCAAAAATTTATCTAAAATTTACCCAATGTTTATCCAATATTTACCCAAAGTTTACTAGAAAATTAATTAAAGTTGCTCTTATCTAAATTTTATCCAATATTTACCAAATATTTACCCAAAATATCTTATATTTATCCAAATTTTATCCAAAATTATCCAAATGTTTACTCTACTTCTAATCAATCTCTTAAAGTAAAAAAATACCAAAGTCTATCCAGAATTTATCAAAGTAAATAATTTTAATCAAGTTAATTGAATAATAATAAAATAAATAAATGCATGTTTAAGAACAAGTGGTGGTCATGTAAAAGTTAATAAAACACTTAATTCATGTTAAAAAATGAGACCAAAGTTTATGAAAGTAACTAACTTTAATTAAATAATAATTAAAAATGGTCATACAAGTTATAAAATTCTTAATTTATATTTAAAAGATGAAAAAATATTATTTCTTTCTAATTGAACAAAACTTTTACTTAATACACAACAATTGTCAATCTTTTAAAATAAAAAATTTAAAAATCGGTGAAAACAAAAATAAAAAAGTAACAATGAAAAACATAAAAATTACCGGTAAAATTGAAAAAAATTTAAAAATCGATATTCGATGAAATTTCCTCTATAAAATACTTTTAAAATTTAGAAAATAATATTTTTTAGAGAAAAGAATACAAATTATTGATAGTTGAAAAAATGGTGAATTTCACTCATGGTCCTCCAATTATCTAACTCGTAATAACTCGGTACCTGAAAAATTATTTGTAACACAAAAGTATCTCAATTATGTAAATTGTAACAATTCAATATTTTAAAAATTATTTACAACACAAAAGTATCTCAACTTTTGTTTTGTAACTAAATAATACTTATATATTTAACTATTATGATTCATTTAACATTGTGTTTGGAAAATAATGTTTTTTGGAAAAAAAAATTTTGTATTTTTAATTTTTTTGAGTTTTGAAAACTATTTTTGGTAAATACAGATAAATAGATATTTTTTCCAGAAGTATATTTGAAAAAAAATAATTCATAAAAATTAAAAAAATTAGTCAATTAAATCAAAAAAATTCAAAACCTATTTTTGGACCACTTAATAGCACTTTCAAATACCCCTTAGTCTCTTTAACAGAAGTATAAAAAGAAATGTCCAGATAAATTTTAATAAAAACAAAATTAGTTGTAATACACAGTTAGTAAAATTGAAATTTATATGATGTGAATATTACATCTAATTTTATTTTTATTAAAATTTATTTAATGTGGATATTTTGTAATGCCTTTAATTTAGGTCCGGATAATTAATATATTTAATTGCCGTAATTAATATTATTAGAGTCTAAAATTGAGATTTAAATATTAATAAAAGATTTTATTTTTGTTGTGGGTGATTTAATTAAAAAAATATAAAATTGAGAAAAGTTATAAGAAAGAAGTAAAAACAAGGTTTTAAGAGGGTATTTGGCAAAAACAGGGAGGGACCAAAGTGACATATTTATCAAAGTATAAAAATCATTCTTCTTTCTCATTAACATCAGTCCCAAACCCTAACTTTTCCGCCCAAATTCGTGGTCTCTCTTCACTCCTCCATTTTTCTACCTTCTTTCGCTTAAAGGAAGCAAAAATCACTAAAAACTAAAGGAAAAATCACTTATATAGCCTAAAACCCTTTAGAAAAGAAGAAATAGGAAGTTGTTGGAGATAAAGAAGTCATTTTCTTGGAGATAAAGAAGTCATTTTCTTGGAGAAAGAAGAAAGGAAGAAGCTAAACACTCAAATCCACATTGTCTTTGGTAAAGGAAGAAATAAGTGAAGCTAAAAATCATCTTGTCTTCTTCTTTTCTTTTGTTTTCTACCATTTTTGTATTTAGTGGAAATCCATTTTATATGAGTTAGTTCTTTAGTCAAGCTAAGGTTTTAAAGAGTTAAAACTCTTTTTTTTTATAATCTAGATTAGTTAAAGAAGAAATTTGACATGAATTTTGAGTTAAAAGAAATAGTTTGATAGTTAAAGTTGGGTTTATGTTTAAAGAGTAGAGTTATATTACATATGCTTGTTCTTTGGCCTAAAACAGACATGTTGATGTCTTGTTAGGTGATATAGAGGGTGGTGGTAACCCCCAAAGGGAAGAGCAAGTTTGAGGGATTAAGATTTTTGAAGTTACATTTGAGGTTAGCACATATATGCATGTTTATTTTTAAACTCATATCATTTG
>CATIWF010075722.1:0-23697 GCA_949630135.1 Balakata baccata
CAAGGAGGTTGATTCCTTCTTCTATGCTTTTAAGGAACATGGTACCTAAAAGGCCACTCAAAAGGCTACAAGGAAAAGGGCAAGACTCTCAATAGGAGGAGAAGGCTCAAGTGCACAAGAGATGCCACCTCCACCACCACCTCCTCAACTACAACAACTCACTTTGCAAAGTCTTTATGACTTTCAAATGCAATCCTTCACCATTTTGAAGGATATGGTGCAACATCTCCACCTTGATATTCAAAGCATGCAAGGGCAACTCAATTTGAATGTATGTACCCATAGCTTTGAACAAGCCCCACTATTTAAGGGGGAGCAAGGTGAAGAGGAAGAAGAAGATGGTGGAGATGAAGAGGAGGGTAATAATGAAGAAGGAGATGATTAGCTTAAAATTTGTCTTTTACATTTTCTTTTTGTCTATCTATGATTGTGTACTTTATTTGCTTCATTAATAAAATTGTCTTTGCCTTCTTTATATCCTCTAAATATCTCATCCTTTTTGATATTGACAAAAGGGGAGAAGCAATAACTAAGTAAAAATTTAAAATTTAAACTTTCCCAATTATGTTGACTTTCGCTATTTAATATGTTTTACATCTTCAAATGATATGAAACTTTGAGTAGGGTTAGTTAACACCCGAACCTCTATAAAATTTGTGTCTCAATTTTCTCTAACTCCTTCTACTACTTTGCGAGTGCAAAATTTTTAACTTCCCACCAATTCATCCCCACCCTCTCTCCCCCCCCCCCCCCCTTTTTGGTGATTGCTTGGGCAATAGAAGAAAACCCAAGATCTCATACCTTAGAGTATTTGGTTGTATATATTTTATACTGAATACCAAGGATAACCTTGGAAAAATTGGCTCAAAATCAGATGAGGGTATTTTTCTTGGCTACTCCACCTCTAGTAAAGCTTATACAGTCTTCAATAAAAGAACATGAGCTGTAGAAGAGTCTATGCATGTCAATTTTGATGAATCTTGTAGACTTGATCTTGGGAAAGGTATTCCTTTGGATGATGTTATAGGTACTATGAAGAACCTCAATTTTGATCCAAAGAAACATGGAGAATCATCAAAGAAGGATGATTTTGATAAGGAGCAAGAAGAGCAACATCAAGAGGAAGAACAACTTGAAGCCCAAGAGCCAGAATACGATAAGCTACCAAAGGAGTTGAAGTTTGTGAGAAACCATATAAAGGATCAAATCATTGGTGACCCTATAAAAGGTGTAAGTACTCATTCCAAGCTTCTTGATTCTAATCTTGCTTTTGTCTCTCTAATTGAACCAAAGTCAATTGATGAAGCTTTAGGTGATGAGAGTTGGGTGATTGCTTTGCAAGAGGAACTCAACCAACTTGAGAGAAACAAGGTTTGGACCTTGGTTCCAAGACCTAACGACTATCCAATTATTGGTAGTAAGTGAGTCTATAGGAACAAACTAGATGAGAATGGTAACATCACTAGAAATAAGGCTAGATTGGTTGCCAAAGGGTAAAACTGAGAGGAAGGCATTGATTATGATGAAACCTTTGTACCCGAGGCAAGATTAAAAGCAATTTGTATTTTATTAGCATATGCATGCCATATGAATTTCAAACTTTTTAAAATAGATGTTAAAAAGTGCATTTTATATCGGAGGAAGTTTATATTGAACAATCCTATAGTTTTGAAGATCATACTTTTCCAAACCATGCCTATAAGCTCACTGAGGCCTTGTATGGATCGAAACAAGCTCTTGAGCTTGATATGAAAGACCTAGTGCATTTCTTCTATACAATGGATTTTCTAAATTACATGTAGATACAACTCATTTTGTTAAAAAGCATAAGCATGACACTCTTATTATTCAAATTTATGGTGATAACATTATCTTTGGGTCAACTAATGAAAATCTTTGCTAAGAATTTGTAAGTGTATGAATAAGGAATTTGAGATGAGCATGATGGGTGAACTCAAGTTCTTCCTTGGACTTCAAATCAGGCAAAGTAGAGATGACACTTCATCAACCAATCTAAGTATACAAAGTAGTTGATCAAAAAGATTGGAATGGATGGATGCAAGAAAGCCAAGACTCCAATGAGGATATCAACTAAATTTGACAAGGATGAAAAGAATAAAAATATTGATGAAAAGCTTTATAGAGGTATGATCGGTTCACTTCTTTATTTAACCGCCTCTAGACTCGATATCATGTATAGTGTATGCTTGTGTGCTAGATTTCAATCATGTCCTAAGGATTTTAAAATATTTTCATGGCACTATACATTTACATTTATGGTATCCTTGAAATACATCATTTCATATCATTGGTTTTTCGAATACCGTTTATGCTGGTAGCCTTTTGGATAGAAAAAGCACATCTGGAACTTGTCACTTCATTATGAATGTTTAGTTTCTTGGTTTAGCAAGAAACAAGTTTTGGTTGCCTTGTCTACTGCTGAAGTGGAATATATGGCAGCGGGTTGTTGTTGCACTTAAATTCTTTGGATGAAACAACAACTCAAGGACTATGGTCAAGTGATTAATCACATTCCTATCAAATGTGATAATGCTAGTGCAATAAATCTTCTAAAAATCCTTTTCAATATTCTAGGGGCAAACATATTGATATAAGACATCATTTTTTAAGAGATCATGTCTAAAATGGTGATGTTATGTAAGAATTTATTGACACTAACAACCAATTGGTGGATATTTTCACCAAGCCTCAAATGAAAAGTTTTGTTTCATAAAAAGAGAGCTTGGTATGCTTGATGAGAGTACATTGATATAAAATGTTTTAAGTTATACAATCACGTTCATTCATATGTATGAACATTATTGTGAAAAATGTATGATATTTGATTGATTGATGTGAATACCATGTTTCTTACTTGATCTATATGAATCTATGTGAAAATTTTGAACATTTGTGACTCTTAGAGCTCATTTGATGAATTGCTAGGTTTAAATGCTAAAAAACACTTATGTCGGTCATGTTTAGTATGCTGCCATAGATTGCTTAAGCCGATTTTCTCTTTTGCCTCTTTATCTCTTTCGATTCGTCTAGGTCCCACTCGGGAAGCTTCTTTCCCTATTGGGATAGGTATCCCACTCGGGCAATATACCTTCCTGCTTGTGACATTCAAACCCCTTCCTGACCGTTGTTTTTCTACATAGTGTCCCACTCGGGAAATGATTCAAAATTCAATTTTTTTTCCATTACACCTTATCCCGCTTGGGACATCCTCTGTCTCAATCGGGACACACCCGCTAACAGCTTTTTTAAAACGACCAATAACCGTTTTAATTTCATTCAAACCAATTGAAATCTGTCATAACTCCTCACATTTACCCATGAACGGTTACTTCCACCTATTCTCTTTGTAAATACCACTTCTGTCTTCATTTTTTCTCTTACTTTACATCCAAAACTCTATCTCTTGCTTTCTCTCTCTAAGATTCCTAACTTAAACTTCACTCTTCTCTTTCCTTCACTCATTCTCCATGGCCCCCAAATCTGTTGCCTCTAAAGCTCGTGGCTCTCAAGGAAAAGGCACTGCCTAACCATCCAATTTTGCCTCTTATGATGCTATGTTTGCCTCCTTCTTTAAGGAAGAGAAGACTCGTCTCCAACGTCTTTGAACAAAAATGTCTGCCCTCCAGACTTTGATCTTGATGATATGGTAGAGATCAACATGGAGGACATTGTGGAAGTTTTGGAAGAGATGAAGTGGGTCTCCTTTGTTCTTCCAAATAAAGATAGGCATGAACAACTCACATTGGAGTTTTTGTGCACCCTTGAAATCATTGACGAACTGAAGCACAAATTGCACTACTATGGCATTTGGTTTTGAATGTTTGGAGAGCAATAAGAGATGAAAAAGAACTAATTTTGCTGCGGTTTTTGGATTCAAAATAGTTGGGCTGCTTAATAAGGAAGAGATGCGTATTTCCTATTCTGCTTTTCGGAGGGAGATTTCTTTAGAGAATCATCTTGACAAGTTCTCCAATTCAAAACACATCAAGTCTCCTCTTCACTTCCTTCTCACATCAGATCATTACTTTTGCTATTTGTGCAAGAATCGAGAGCAATGAGAAGGTAAATGTAACATCCTTAACCTTCCCCACATGCATTTTACATATATTTCATTTGAATATGATCATTTTATATATGTCATTCACATGAAACACATGCATGTATATGAATTTTGGCTTGAACATGTTCACGAGATAGACTTATCACGTGTCGGTTTATTGTAATGGTGCTAAGTTATACGTATCTAGTTATAATTTAAATAAGGATGACAAAGTATTAGAAATAAATTGAAATAAAATGATTAAATTGAAATAAATGAAATTTGACTTGGTTAAAGTAATTAAATTGGTCTACTTAATTAGATTGTACTTTTATTATTGACTAGTGGGATTAGATAATAATAATAATAATAATAATAATAATAATAATAATAATAATAATAATAATAATACAAAAAAAAAAAGAGAGAGAGAAAAGACAAAATAAAGAGAATGGACAAAAAAGAAGGTGGTGGAACCTATCCATCCATACAAAAGTCATGCTGCCTACTTCTTATCAACATTCTATATTTTTCTTTCCCCTAACCACATCCCTTCTTATTCTCCAACAAACAACCATTTTTTTTTAATTCTTTCGAGTAAGATTTGTAAGAGATTCAGCCTTAATAAGTTTGGTATTAGTAAGTAATCATCTCTTTTTGTTTACGTGTCCATTATGACTGATTAAGGTCTGTAATAGACAGTATTTTGGCACTCAATTTTGATGCTCTTAGATTCTAAATCTAAAGAAGCTCTACTCATCAAACTTTTGTATTTATGTCTTAGATTTATTATCAAACTTTTGTATTTATGTCTTAGGTTTATGGTTATATAAATAGTTTTGCAATATTTGGTCTGTAACAAGAGATATATGTAATTGAATGAGACTTGTTCAGATTTGAAACCTAGCTAGATAACCTATTGTATTCACTTGTTTTGAATATGATAGATGTTGTATTTGAGGAAACTCAAAACATAAAATTTGTGGCCCTCCGTTTTATCTTTACTAAATTTCATGACCAGATTCTTGGTGGATATTGAATTATGGTCAAGGGAATCATGACTGTTCCCTGCTTGAGTTGTCTGTTAGTACCCTATGCAAAACAAATTTGTGGCCAATTTTGAGCTTCTTATAGATCGAATTGGTCAATGTTCAAAGCATGAAAGTTTTAGGGATATCTTTTAGGTACATGATGGTGAAAAGATCACCTTAATATGTTATGTATTTTGTGAGTTATGACCTTAACAAGCAAACCGGTTTGGTTATCACCCTTGTTTGAGGTCTTTAGAGGTAGAAATGGTAAAAGTTGTAAATATAAAAAATGTCCCATTTGTCTTATTTAAGTTCATAAATAGTTTCATTATAATTTAACCTACACGTTGTAAGTTATATATTTTTAAAATTAATAACTTCAAACTGCCTAAGGGCAGAAAATTGAACACATTTTGAAATAGCACCAAAAATTGTACAAAGCTCCAAAAATTCTAAAATTGTAATGTTATAAAATTATATGTTAAATTTAATTAAATGCAAAAATCATATAATTTTGACAATTATAAAAAAAGTTATAGGCTTAACAATCTATAAAGGTCACATTGCTATATAGGAAACCCTAATTAATTTTTGCATAGTAAGTTATATTAAGTTTATGTAGTTATCAATTGATCAATTACACTTTCAATTAGGCTTAAAGCAAAATGGTGACCTACAAGGATAAGGCAAAGAATAAATTAAAGATTAAATATCAAACAAAAGGTGAGTTTAACTATCAAATGATTTTTCAGTGTACAAATGTATTGATAGCTACGTGAAATATGAAATGACTTATGGTTATGTGTATTATATGGTTGCCATGACTTGGTCTTGAAAATCAGATGATGAATCATTTGTGGACATGTTTGTGATATGATTATGTCAAATGTATTTGTTTACTTGTGATTACATTTGTGACACAATTGTGTTAAATGTATTTGTCTAATTTATCTAATGTAATGGATGAGTTGTAGATGATACAAATGCAATGGTTGGCCAATGAATTGTTGCAAATTGTTATGCATAAGGACTTAAAAAGCATTGTGACTAGCTAAATGACATTATAAAATAAAAGAAGAGGCCTATGGCTTAATCAAATGTTCAAATGCAAAAGGAAAGGCCAATGGCCTAACAAATGTGCAAATGATACAAATAAACAATCTAGCTAGCTAGCTAGTAATTTCAAATGTTCACATGGAAACCCGGGGCAATGTCCATTTAGTCTAGTCACAACAAAAACAAAATGGCAAAGCATCAATATAAGCATAAGCAAATAACATTGTTTATATGATTTAATATTATTTATATCTATATTATACTGATAAATGGAATGGAATACTAAATGTGTCATAATTGTAATTATTGTTTATTATTTGTTATCGTGTATTGTTTAGTACTTTAGAAAGCATTTAATAGTTATTCTTACTAAGTCACAACTCACCAAATTGTATCATTTTTATGTAGGAAAGAGTAATAGTTATCTTTGAAGTGCATATTAGAAGTTATGGATTCAAGGTCATCAGTCGAGCCTCCTTACTCTCTCTCCTTGTATTTCATATGAGCATGAAGGCCTATTATATGTGCTTTGGGTGAATATATGCACATGTATAAATATAGTGAGTTTGTAATAATATATGTAATACATCACATCTTAAACTCATAACTTAAAATACTTGGACACAATATTTCACATATTAACATATGTGAAATATTATGCAATATGAAATGATAAAATAAAGTACCCGTAATATGATCACTATCTCGCCTTATTCTTATGCCATACATGATAAATTGATATGAGAATATATGAATTTTAAATGTATAAGGTGTTACAATAACTTAAGATGATCTCTTCTACCTTTATGCCATGATCTACCATAAATCCATTGAAATTGCCCCCTTACTCCTTGACAAATTCCAATTCATCATCAATGTAACTAAGGGATCTATCTCTCTTCACTCTCAAATCACTCTCATAGCCAAGCATCTTGGTTTATTGACTCTAGAGTGCACCTCTGTTCTCACATCCTTATCTCCAAATATGACAACCTTCTCAATATTACTTATCTTCTCAATTGCAAAGCCTTTGTTAGGCCAACCAAAGGAGTTGATGAGTTTGCCTATGCTTATAGAGAACATGGGGTTCAAGTTGTTGGTCAATAGATATTCAAGAAGAGGGCAAGGATATCTATAGGAGAAGGAGCCCTTAGTGTCCAAGAGGAGCCAACTTCATATGCAACAAGTCCACCTCATCCTTCCTTTATCCCATTTTTGCAAGATCTTTATAACTTGCAAATGAGAACCTTAGACATGATGAGGCATCTCCACTTAGACATACAAGGGCATATAGGGATGCAAGTGTGCCCCATTTCTCTTGGGGAGGAGGCGCCAAATGAAGGGGAGGAAAAAAAAGAGATGGATAGAGATACTTAAGCACCTATCGTTCTTTCTTAGTTCTTTAGTTGTTATTTGTAGCTTGCTTTCTTTACACATTTAGTTTTACCAAATTTCCTTTAAATTTAATAAAAGTTGCTTTCATTTTTTTTTTTCATTTCAATTCTCACATTGTTTTGACTTTTTGTCTTTTTAGTGATTGATTTTTTCCTATATTTTTTTTGATATTGACAAAGGGAGAGAAAAATGATGTAACTTAAGCAAAAACTTGAATTAATTTCATTTTGGCATCATATATAAAATTGTTGACTTTTAGCAACTATGTTTGAAGTAATTGTTCAACATGCAAACTTACTTCAAATACCATGAAATTTTGTATACATTTTTAATATGCTTGAATTTGATTTTTATAACTTCAAATTTTTTTTGCATAGTTTGATTATCAAAATTGAAAAGAGGAGTTTGTTGACCTTAGGGTGATTGATCTCTATTTTGATATTGACAATCAAATTAAATATTACTAATGTCTTCTATTAGTGTTGTTTTGATAGTACTTTAAGTTTCAAGTCAATTGGAATTCATTTGCTATGTGAACAATCAACTCAAAGATTGAGGATGTGTAAGTCCTGCTCGGGACATAGATCCCACCTGGGAAAAGGAGCATCACACCCGGGACAAAGGACCTTTGGGATCCAGTAAGACATCCCGCTTACGATAGATTGTTGCCACGTCCTACATAAGTGCCATCCCACTTGGGACACCTTGAGTCCTAACCGGGATATTTGAAAAGTCATGATTGTTGGGAAGTGCCTTAACTAGGAAGTGCCATGTCATCACCAGAAGTCAAAAGGTCCAAGTTGACCAGACTATCTTCTTACCCGGGTCTGCTAGATTTTCAGAAGTTAAAGTTGTAGGCCAACCTTTTTAGAAAAACCTTCTACCCGAGACAAGTCTCTCCTGACCAGGACATTTGACTAGACACTAGTTGTTAGAGTTATCATCCAATTCGGCGATGACATGTGAACAATCCCGATTGGGATACTTGCTTTTCAGACAACATTTAATGCACTTATAAGAAGACATTAGGGAGAGTTATGACACTCTTTTGTAACAACTAATTAATGGGTAATTAATACCTTACCATAAGGTCATTTAATTCATCCAACAACTTCATAAGTGCCAAAACTCTTGCAATTTGTTTTCTCAAACTTAATTTCATTAATTGTTTGTAAAGGTCTAAGTGTTAGCCTTAAACACTTGGGTTATCTTGTAATTGAGTAGTGTGTGAGCCAAATTACAAGGAATTGGTTGTTGTATGAGCCATTAAAATACAAGAAAAATTTGGATTGAGTATTAGCCTTAAGAAAACACCTAGTTGTGAGTAAGCTAGCAAAACTCTCATTGTAATCTAAAGTGATTAGATTAGTGAATACCTAATTGCGATTGGAGAGAGGAGTAGGGTTTGTTAACACACGAACCTCTATAAATTTTCATGTCTCCATCTTCTCTAAATCTTTCTCTTGTTTGTATGTGCAAAAATTTTAATTTACCACTAATTCATTTCCCCCTTTCTTGGTGATTGTTTAGGCAACATAAGGTGTAACACTTTATACCTATGGATATCACTTATACTTATATCATGTTATCGTATATTGCATAGAATAAGACAATATTCTATTTATAGTGAGGGATAAATTTTTTTTTTGAATCATATAACGATATCACCTTATAGCATTTAGCAGTTCAGCAAAGTATAACAACTTGACTATATACGTAATATATATATCACATCACTGCGTATTCACTATATTATACGTATACATATATACAGTCCAAAACATAAAAAACAAGTCCTTATACATATGTGAAATGCAAGGAGAGAAATTGGTGAGACTCGGCTAGTGACCTGTGATCCATATCTTTTATATAGTATACAACTCCAAAATGAGCAAATTACTCGACTCTTCTTGAAAAACGATGCAATTTGGTGAGTTATAACTCAATGAGAATAATTATGAAAAGCTTTCTAAAGTACCAAGCAAATCACAATTACAAGTAATAATTGCCATTCATACACATAAACATTTTATTTGCTTATGCTTATATCATTTTCTTATCATTGTGCTAGGCTAAACAGATATTGTCCCGAGTTTCCATGTGAACATTTGCATTTGCTAGCTAGCTTGATCATTTGTAACATTTGCACATTTGTTAGGCCATAGACCTTTTCTTTTGCTTTTAAACATTTGTTTGGGCCATGGGCCTCTTTTTTGCTTTATAATGCCATTTAGCTAGTCACAATGCCTTTTAAGTCCATATGCATATGCATTTGCAACAATCATTACTTAATCATTACATTTACATTCAATATAATCTCATTGGACATATCATATCAATCATGTAATTCAAATAAAAGCAAGTTAGGTCACATAGCATGTAGCATACAATAATCATACATACCAAAGAAATCATTTGATAATTAAACTCACATTTTCTTTTGATATTGAGCCTCTAATTTATTGTCTTTCACTTTCTTGGGGGTCTCCAATATGATATGAGCCTGATTGAATGTATTCTTGGTCAATTGGTAGCAAAATAAACTTAGTGAAACTTAAACAAATTGAACTATACATAATATGGACCACTAACTAGGGTTTGGTATTATGGCAGTGTGATCTTCATGTTTTCAATAGCTTATAACTTTTTCTATACTAGTACAATTTGTATGATTCTTATTTATAATTAAAGATAACATGCAGATCTATAATATATCTAACTTTTGGAATAATTGGAAAGTTATGGAATATTTGATGCAATTTAATGTTTTATTTTCTACCCTAAGGCAGTTTTGGAATACCAAATTTGCATCTTCACAT
The DNA here is from genome assembly GCA_949630135.1 of Balakata baccata. Classification (NCBI taxonomy): domain Eukaryota; kingdom Viridiplantae; phylum Streptophyta; class Magnoliopsida; order Malpighiales; family Euphorbiaceae; genus Balakata; species Balakata baccata. The sequence continues at coordinate 10,362 of CATIWF010075722.1, forward strand.
CTTACAACATGTAAGTCATATTTTTATGAAACTTTGTATTAACATATATAGGTTAATATGGAACATTTTTTATGTTGACAACTTTCATCCATTCTTCCTCTAAAGTCCTCATGTGGTAGGGGGTACTTTTGACTGGTTAAGAATAGGATTGGCATCCGAAATAGTCTGACTTCTGAAGGCCATAACTCACAATTACATAACATATTGAGGTGATATTTATGCCAAAATTTAGCTAAGACATATACCTATATCTTTCATGTTTTGACTGTTTACAAATAATATCTATAAGGAGCTCAAAATGGGAAACCAACTGACTAGACCTACATATGATACTAAGCAAGCAGCTCAAATGTGGAATAAACATGACTCTCTTGCCCATAACTCAACATCCATCCATAACACAATATCCGTCCATAATCTAGTCCTGAAATTTAGTAACTAGATAATACAGATATCTACAACTTTCGTGTTTTAAGATTTCTCAAATAAAGACTATTGTATGGAAAATTAATCAAAATAGCAAGTGATTCAGCTAGGTTACTCAATCGAACTAGTCACAATGATATGACAATATCTTTTCATAGACACCAAATCATACAAAACTATTTATATATCCATAAATCTAAGACATGAAACTACAAATGTTATGTTTAGTGTTTCTTCAGATTCTGTGTCTAACATGATGAAAGTGGAAGCCTATCTTTTTGGTACAAAATAGAATTCCAGAATCTTTGAGCATAAATGCTCTAAGTCATTACCCATCAACCATAAATTTAATTTAAACACTAAAGAGGAGTAAGTAACTTACAGGCGATCAATTTCTTCTTGGTTGGTTGCTGAACAAGTTGAGAGAAAGAAAGAAGAAGGCACACAATTCTGGTTGGAAAATAGGAAGAGGCAACCCTTTTTGCTTTTGTAAACCGACTTTGTGCTTTTCTTTTTCTTTTCCTTTTTACTTTTTTTTGTCATTTAACTAATTAATTAATTAATTTTATTATTATTATTACATGTACGTAGTTAATGTCAAAAATACTATCTAGTCAAATAGTCAAATCTGATTAATTTAACTATGCCAAATTTCATTTATTTCAAATTTAATCATTTTATTTAATTTCATTTTCAATATCTTGTGTTCTTATTTAAATTATAACTAGACACGTACAACTTGTTCCTATTGCGACAAACCAACCCATGGCAAGTCAAACTCGTGAACACGTCGAGCTAAAATCCCTATGTATGCATGTGTTTCGTATGAATGACATTTATAAAATGAATATATCTAAATGAAATGTGTGTAATAATGCATGTGGGAAAATCGAAGGTGTTACATAAGGTATAAAGATGAGAACAAGAAAAAGAAAATCAAACCAAAATGAGGAAGATTGGAGTGCATATGACTTTTCAAATTTGTCATCAAGTTGACCATGATTAGGGGATTTGTAAAAAAGAAGAATTACTACAATTATCAAACCGCCAAAACAACTATCAGTAAGTATTACATATCATTGCCGATTTTAATTGCTATATGCTTGTATTGTTATGTAAATGTTACATGTTTTTGTAATGTTTGATAAGAAAAAGAGAGGAAGGCTAAGAAAAGAAGGGCCTACAATTGCTTAGTTATATAGAGCAAATTTATGAAGATGTAAGAAGAAGAACACAAGCACATGTACTGCAAATGTTGAATGAAACGCAAATGTTTCAGCTCAATCACAAGTGTAGCCACTAATTTGAACTTTTAATCTAAATGATAATCTAAGATCATATTAAGTAAATGCAAATGACAATCCAAGATCAAATGTTATTTATCAATCACCTTCAACAACAAACCCCTACATATTTAGATTCTTTAAGCCAATATGAACTAGGGTTAGGACTGAGCATTTGGAATGGGTGTGCTAAAGATTGGTTGCTGAATCAACAATGTGTATCTAAGGGTTAGAGGATTATTTATGATTGAGAGTAATTAAATTTCAATTTATTTTTCTGTGGTGGATGAGCTAATATTTATTTCATACTTTCAAGAAGAACAGTGGTTGCAAGATCAAATGAAAATGCTCAACAAAATATGAGTGATACAAATCATCAGCTTGGTACTTAGCCATTTTCCTTGTAAATATCAGTTATTAAATGTTAGCTTGATGAAAATCATTGAAACTTATGATAAATTGCTTAAATGGTGGAAATGTTTTATTTAAATGTATTGCTATTATGACTTGCAATATGTATGAACTTAGCATAGTAATGTGTAAATGAAATAGGAATCTATATATTTTGGTGTTGGATTGACAGGACATATGACGAGATGTAATGGCTATAGACATGGGTGAACTTAAATGCCTAGACAGCTGACAACTTTTTCATTTGTGTATAATCAGTTCTAATATTAATGCTATTTTGTCATATGATCCACTTGGATGATCAATAATTAATATTTCTTGTGCCTATAAATGGTTATAATTGTGCCATTTTGTCATAATAACTCGTTGCAAAATTAGTCGCTATTAGTTATTGATCATACTAGTATAATGCACACAATAGTATCATAATAACTAAATTGCATTACCATCACATGTTCTTTCCAATTGTAGATGTTTTGATCTTAACAAGAACATATTTAAATTCATTCAATTCAATACCAATTATAGAGTCAAAATCTACAACGAGCAATCCTGCAACACCAATTCCTACCATCAAATTTTGGTAATAACATTATATAAAATTCACAAACTAAATTAATTTCATTAAATGTGAAGCAATAATGCAACACAAAAGCCAAAAGAGAAAACCATCCCCACCAATTTCAGTTGCCTACTATAACACCATTTAGAACCCAAAATCTACTGATTATAACAATTACTTCATTCAATTTTACTTTCCTCACTTTCCTAGTTCAAAAAGTAAAACTTTAAATAAATTAGCAGCACATGAACGTTATACATGTTTTCTTCTTTAGTGAACTCTAAATAAATTAGCAGCATAAGCACCTTATAGATGCTTAATATCTTCTATATTACAAATTTATTACTCTTCAACCTCCCTAAGCTTTCTTTTCAGCTCTTCGATTTCAGTTTTACGTACTTGGAGCTCATCTTTACTGCCTTTGACATAATTCTTTCCCCTTGCATATGCCCAAAATCTTCTATCTTAAATCCATGAGTCCGTTCCTCAGTTTGTTCATGAGTTCAACCATGTAATTTGTATTGTTCATGTCATTCCATATGAAGTAAGCATAGATACGCTCTACAACAACAATAAATCAACAAAACTTTCAACTTCAATTGGTATTTAACTATCACTTTATGCACACAATTTACTTCTTGCTTTGCACAATATAGAAAATCTCTTCCAGGTTTCTCTTTGTCCACATTGTTTACACTTTATTTTGATTCATGTGCATCTAAACCCTTTGTTAGTTGTGATTTATGTTACATCGTCAGTGCAAGTTTCTCTCAACTTTTCCCACCCTAGAATTGAGATTTCTGCCCCCAATTCCATTTGCCCACACTATTATATCACTAGGACATACGAATTTGGAATGAGAACAACGTTGTTATGGTGGTGATGGATGAAAATTTTTTTCTCGTTGAATTAGTGTTGCTCAAAATTACATTGCATAAGTGGTCCATGTAAGATAATATATTATTTATGTGTAATTGGATGTTGCTTGCACAGCATATCGTATTAGGTTCAGATTAAGGTCTTTACCATTTGAGACTGCACGTGGACAGAAAACACAAGTGCATATATATTTTTAAAAAAAATAGTTTTGGACATATTAGTTGAATTCAGTAAAGTTTGGAAGTTTTCTTTTTTCAAAAGCCCTTCAAATTATTTGTTATCTAAAAATTCACCAAGAAGGGAAATGAATTGGTGAGAAATTAAAAATTCTTGCAAAGGCAATATAAACAAGATAATAAAGAGAACTGAGAGGAGATTGACACAAGAGATTTATAGAGGTTCGGGCGTCAACAAAACTCAGTCTTCTCTCCAATCGCAATTATGAGTTTTGCTATCTAATCCCTTGGATTATAAATGAAGTTTTGCTAGATCACTCCCAATTATGCGTTTTTCCACAGAGCTAATACTTAATCCAAATTTTTTTGTGTTTTAATATATCAAATAATAAATAATTTATTGTATTTTGGCTCATACACATAGCCCTCATATAAGATACCAAAGTGTTTAAGGCTTACATTTGAACCTTACAAAGTAATCGATGAAATAAAGATTGAGAAATAAATTAGCAAGAGTTTGGCACTGTTAAAGTTGGTAAAGAATCATAAATGGCCTTTTGGTAGGATATTATATTCATCACCTACCAATTAGCTGTTACAATTGGTGCCATCATTTTCCTTAACATTCTCTTACACAAGCACTAAATGCGGCCTAAAGATGCCCTTTCGCAATCGAGAAGTAGTGGTTTGCGGTCGCAAACTATCTTTGTGCACCGAGTAATGATACATGACTTGCCCTGATTAAATCTCGGCTCCAACAGCTATATTTGGTCAAATTTTGCATTCGTGACACACACTTTGCGAGCGAAACCTTCCTTTCCTGTTCAGTCTCCCTGTTGCGAACTTCACCGTGAAGATAAACTTGAGACTTTTGAGTTCTTGGTATCGAATGGTTCACCGTCACAAACTGTTTCTCAGTTGGGAAAACTTAAAAGCTCAGATGGTCATTAAAGAGTCTTTGGGACACTTGGCACTTTGAGATTGAGGCGCTTTCCAACGATTATGTTCATTCAAACTTCCTGGTGCAAGCATTTCTTGCGTTTGTGAACCCTTGCTTCGCATTCAAATTCACAGGCGCGAACTTGATTATGAACTCTATTGGATCCTTGGCTCTTTTCAACAATATTTATTTGATTGCGAACTATACTTCATGGTTACGAAATGATTTGCGACTGTGAATTACCTGTCTTCAAGATTTGACTGATTTGTCTACTAAGTAATTCAAATCCTGTTTACTTGAAACTTGGTATACTATCACAACAATACTAAATGAAAATATTAGAATCATTTAATTTGTTGTCATGATCAAAATAGAGATTAATTACCTTAAAGTCAACAATCTCCTCCTTTTTGATTTTAACAATCAAACTAAGCAAAAATATAAAATTAAAAGGGAGAAACAAAATTAAAGTATTGAAATATGCATATATCAAAATTTAAGGCAAAATGAGCAAGTTAACATATTGAACAATGAAGTCAAACAATATGTTAAAAAGTCAACAATTTTTAACTTAAGTCCAATCCAAAATTAAGTCCAATTTTTGCTATATTTCTCTAATTTTTCTCCTCCTTTGTCATGATAAAAAAAATTAAGACATATATCTATAGCACCCACAAGATAAGGCCTAGAAGGTAATATGATATAAGAATGGTAATTCGATAATTTAAAGAGAGAATATGTATATGTATTGAATATATGAGAGTTATATTGTACGGATAAGAAAGTATATTGGCTAATTTTGGCTTTGGTTTGCATTAAGCGATGAAAGAAATGAAGAAACTGTAAAAAATTAGGCTTCATGATCGTGAACAAAGTGTTCATGGCTGTGAACATCATGGTCAAAAGATCAACATTAGCCTTTTGAGGCAGCTGCTACAGTAGATTTTTATGACCATGAAGGTTTTTGTTTATGGCCATGAAGGTCTGGTATATAAGTTGTTTGCATGATCTTATCTTCATTTTTCATCATCTTTTCAACTTTCAAACCCCAAAAACAGATCATATGTAACACCTTATACCTATGAATATCACTTACTTTTATTATATTGTCATGTATTGCATGAGAATAAGAAAAAGTCCTGTTTATAATGAGGGATAATTTTTTTTTTTCATATATCAATGTCACTTTACAATATTTGACAGCTCAGCTAAGCATCGCATTCTTATTATAAACATAATATATCATATATGTTAACAATTCAGACACTATGTTCAATTATTTCAGTTAGAAACGTTAAAGCCAAATACACATTTACACATCATTGCATATTTAGTAATTTATACATATACAGATACACAACCCAAAATACAAATGTCATGTTCCTATACATATGTGCAATGCAAAGAGAGAAATTGGTGAGGCTCGACCGGTGACCTGTGATCCATGTCCTCTATATGGTATGCACCTCTAAAATGAGCTCATTACTCTTATTTGCCTGAAAGATGATGCAATTTGGTGAGTTGCAACTCAATGAAAATAATTATCAAAAACTTTCTAAAGTACCAAGCCAATCACAGCTACAAGTAATAATCGTCATTCGTACATATATTATATGTCATTCTATTTATCAATATCATATGAATATAAATAATATTAATTCATGTAAACATTTCATTTGATTATGCTTATGTTATTTTCTTATTGTTGTGACCAAGCTAAACAGACATTGTTCCGGGTTTCCATGTGAACATTTGCATTTGCTAGCTAACTTGATCATTTGTAACATTTGCACATTTGTTAGGCCATAGGCCTTTTCTTTTGCTTTTGAACATTTGTTTGGGCCATAGGCCTCTTCTTTTGCTTTTCAATGCTATTTGGCTAGTCATAATGCCTTTTAAGTCCATATGCATTTGCAACAATCATTATACATTTTAGTCAACCTTTGCCTTATACAAAGAAAACATATACATGTAATCCAAACATGTATTTTACATCCAATACAATCTCATTGGCCATATTATAGCAATCATGTAATTCAAATAAAGAAAATCAAGTCACATTACACGTAGCACGTACTAAAGAATTCATTTGATAATTAAACTCACATTTTCTTTTGCTAATAAGCCTCTATCTTATTGTCTTTCACTTCTTTGAGGCTCTCCAATATGCTGTGGACCTAATTGAATGTATACTTGGTCAATTGGTAGCTAAATAAACTTAGTGAAACTTAAACAAATTGAAATATGCATTTTAAGGACCACTAACTAAGGTTTGGTCTAATGGTAGTGTGACCTTCATGTGTTCATTAGCTTATAACTTTTTTTATACTAGTCCAATTTGTATGATTCTTATTTCTAATTAAAGCTAACATTTAGATATATCAAATATCTAAATTTCATGGTTATTGGACCTTTGTGGAATATGTTATGTAATTTATAAACATGTTCTGTTATCTGCCCTATTTTTGTCCTTAGGCAGTTTTGAGACACCAATTTTGCTTCTTCATATCTTACAACTTGTAAGTTTTTTTTGCATGCAAATTTGTATAAACATAGATATGTTAAAATGGAACATTTTTCATGTGACAACTTTCATCCATTTTGTCTCTAAGGTCCTTATATGGTAGGGTAATTGTGACTGGTCAGAAATAGGGCTGACATCCGGACCAGTCTGACTAATGAAGGCTATAACTCACAAACTACATAACATATTGAGGTGAAATTTATGCATATTTTAGCTAAGATATGTACCTGTAACTTTCATTTGACCATTTATAGATTATGTCTATAAGGAGCTCAAAATTGGCAAACAACTGACTGGACCTGCTCAGGACACTAAGCAGGCAACTCAAATATGGAACAGGCACGACTCTCTTGCTTATAACTCAACATCCATCCATAATCTATCTAAGATTTGGTATACAACTAGATAACATATATATCTACAACTTTCATATTTTGTGTTTCTCAAAAATCAGTCTCTATCATGAAGAAAACGGAGCAGCAACTGACTGTTGCCGAAACATAATTCTATAAGTGATATAGTCACTTTACTAACTAAACCATGATCTAACAATATTCAAATTATGATTATCAATAAAGAAAGTGATAAATAACTCACCTGTGACCAGTTATGGTTGAGTTTGAGGAAGAAATTTGAAAGAAAAATGGAGAAGAAAAGAAGAAAGAGCAGCTGGATGAAAAAGGGCCAAAGCTGCCTTTATTCTCCAAAGTTGCCGACTTACTTTTGCCTCTCTTTTTTTTAACTTTTTCTATTATTATTTTTAAATAATTTAAATAAATAATAATTAATTATTATTATTATTATTATTATTATTATTATTATTATTTTCTCTATATATTTACATGTACTTAGTGCAAAATACTATCTAGTCAAATTGTCTACTTTAATTAATTTCACTATGCCAAATTTTATTTATTTTATTTAATTTCATTTTCAATATCTTGTGTTCTTATTTAAATTATAGCTAGACACGTACGACTTGCTCCTACTGCGATAAACCGAGCCGTAGCAAGTCTACCTCATGAACATGTCTAGCTAAAATCTCTATGTATGCATGTGTTTCATGTGAATGACATATATAAATTGAGTATGTCCAAATGTAATGCGTGTCATAATGCATGTGGGAAAGTCGAGAATGTTACAATGCTGGATATATTGCAACTTATTCTACACCTTATGAGGCTGCAGCTTCAGTTGGTCATGCGCATCTACTATTCATGCAAATGATGACTGATCTCATAGAGACGCTAATGCGGATTGTGCTTACACCACCTCCTCTATCTCAAGCAAGAATTCAGGTTGATAATTGGAGAAAGATAGATAGAAAGGTGGGGACCCAATCAAGGGAAGGCTCTAGAGGTTACTTTACAGGCAATCAGACAGTTTCCCATAAGAGAGCCAGAACCAACTCTGGATATTTTCAAGGCAAAAGCCAAGAGCAGAGTAAGAATTGGTCTTACAGTTACAAGAGTAGTTTCTCTCAAACTACTTTAGTTATAGCCAGTACCCAGGTAGCCCCATTTAAGACCTCAATACCTACTTGCTCGTATTGTAAGAGGAAACATGGAGGTGAATATTGGAGGAAGATAGGAGCGTGCCTCTAATGTTAGGCTAAGGACCATCTCTAAAAGGATTGTCAGAGAGGCAATATTTTTATATCAGTCTAGACTAAGGGCTTAATTCAAACAACGACAAAACCTGGGGAAACAAAAGTAGACCTAGCCAAATAGTGTCAGAACCTCTTAATCAATCTGGATCTAGTGGAGCACCTACCAAGGCCTTTGCCGTGAAAGTAGAGTCGGACTAGGAAGCTGCAAATGTGAACATTAGTATATTTTCTATTCTTGACTCAGATTTTGATTGCCCTTATAGATCCTAGTTCTACCCACTTGTATATATACGTGTACCAATATACCGACTCTATATAGAATGACATCAGAAAAGTTAGAATTTGACATAGAGGTGACTAATCCTTTACGTAATAGCATCGTGGTAAATAGAATATATAAAGAATGTCCGGTTTTCATTCAAGGGATAAAGTTCCTTACTGATTTGATTGAGCTTCCATTTAGAGAGTTTGATGCCATTCTAGGCATGGACTGGCTTTCTAGAGATGGGGCATTGATGGACTATCATTCTAAAACAGTCACTCTCAAGGTTGCATACTAAGGGAGCATTGTGATTAAGAGTTAGGTCTTCCTCAACTTCCAGGAATCATTTCTAAACTGAAAGCTAAGAGAATGATATGAAAGGGTTGTAAATCTATCTTGGCTTATGTTTTTGACACACAAAAGAAAGAGCCAAATCTAGAAGAAATTTCTATTGTGAATGAGTTTTCTGATTTTTTTTCTAAAGAATTACCCAGTTTAGCTCTAGAAAGGGAAGTAGAGTTTCCTATTGAACTAACTCCTGGTGTAGCTCTTATTTCTATGGCACTGACATAATTGAAAGAGTTAAAAATGGAACTTCAAGAGTTGCTTGATAATGTAACATTCTCGACCGTCCATAAATGAATTATCACATATATTTCATTTGAACATGTACATTTTATAAATGTCATTCACATGAAACATACACATGCTTAGGAATTTTAGCGTAAACGTGTTCACGAGATAGACTTGCCACGGGTCGGTTTATCACAATAGGAGCAAGTCGTACGTTTCTAGTTACAATTTAAATAAGGACATAAGATATTGAAAATGAAATTAAATACAATGATTAAAATTGAAATAAATGAAATTTGGCATAGTTAAAATATTTTGATTGGACAATTTGACTAGATAGTATTTTTGGCACTCAGTAGATGTAAATATATAGAGAAAATAATAAAAATGAATAAATAAATTAAATAATTAAATTAATTAAATAATTAACAAATCGGAAAAGTTAAAAAAAGAAAAAAAAAAGAAAAAGGAAGAAAGGATAAGGCAAGGTAGCTTTGGCTTATTCAATGCTGTCTATTTTGCCTTTTCACATAATTTGAAGAGCCATTTCTCCCCAACCTATTTCTTCTTCTTCTTCTTCCCCCATAAGAGCCTTGTTTTCTTAATTGTTTCACTTAAGTTTTACTGTAAATTCAGCCCTTGAAAGTTTGTTCTTCGTAAGTAATCATCTCTTCAAGTGTTCATTATGACTGATTAGGGTTTGTCACAAACAGTGTCTTGCAACTTGATTTTGAAAGCCATAGAAACTGATTTTGGAAAGCTGTCAAACATAACACCTGTAGCTTTATGTCTCATGTTTATGGATATATAAATAGTTTGCATGATTTGGTGTATGTGGAAAGATATTGGCATCGGACTGGAACTGGTTCAATTGAGGAACCTAGCTAAATCACCTACAGTTTTGATTATTTTTCTGTATGATAGAGTCGATATTAGAGGAAAATAAAAACTTAAAAGTTGTAGATATATGTGTTATCTATTGTATGTTAAATTTTAGGACCGGATTGTGGGCGGATGCTGAGTTATGGGCAAGAGTATCATGTTTGTTTCATATTTGAGCTGCCTGCTTAGTATCCTGTTCAGGTCTAGTAAGTTGTTTGCCAATTTTGAACTCTTTATAGACATAATCTATAAATGATCAAAACATAACAATTATAGATACATCTCCTATCTAAATTTTGGCACAAATATCACCTCAATATGTTATGTATGGTATGAGGTATGGCCTTCATAGTTCAGACTGCTCTGGATGCTAGCCCTGTTTCTGACCAGTCACAATTACCCTACCAAACGAGAACCTTAGTGGCCGAATGGATAAAAGTTGTGGGCATGAAAAATGTTCTATTTTCAAATATCTATTTGCATACAAAATTTAATTAAAATATGAGTTACAAATTGTAAGATATGAAGAAACAAAATTGGTGTCCCAAAACTGCCTAAGTTCTAAAACAGGGCAGAAAATAGAACACTCATTTAAATTGCACAAAATATACCACAATGGTCCAATTTGTATGAAATTTAGATATGTTATAGCCCTACATGTTAGATTTAATTAGAAATAAGAATCATACAATTAGACTAGTATAGAAAGAGTTATAAGCTATTGAACACATGAAGGTCATACTGCCATAATACCAAACTCTAGTTAGTGGTCCTTAAAATGCATATTTCAATTTATTTAAGTTTCACTAAGTTGATTTAACTACCAATTGACCAAGTATACATTCAATTAGGTCCACATCATATTGGAGAGCCTCAAGGAAGTGAAAGAAAGTAAGTTAGAGGCTTAGTAGCAAAAGAAAAGGTGAGTTTAATTATCAAACGATTTATTTGGTACGTGCTATGTGTAATGTGATTATTACGTGCTACGTGTAATGTGACATGATTTGCTTTATTTGAATTACATGATTGCTATGATATGGCTAATGAGACTGCATTGAATGTAAAGTAGATGTTTGGATTACATGTATAGGTTTTCTTTCTATAAAGCAAAAGTTGACTGAAATGTATAATGATTGTTGCAAATACATATTCATATGGACTTACAAGGCATTGTGACTAGCTAAATAGCATTGAAAAGCAAAAGAAGAGGCCTATGGCCCAAACAAATGTTCAAAAAAAAAAGAAAAGGCCTATGGGCTGACAAAGGTGCAAATGTTACAAATGATCAAGCTAGCTAGCAAATGCAAATGTTCACATGAAAACCCGGGACAGTGTCTGTTTAGCCTAGTCACAACAAAAAGAAAATGACATAAGCATAAGTATAAGCAAATGAAATGTTTACATGATTCAATATTATTTATATTTATATGATATTGATAAATAGAATGACATACAAAATGTGTACGAATGACGATTACTACTTGTAACTGACTTAGTACTTTAGAAAGCTTTTGATGATTATTCTCATTGAATTGCAACTCATCCAATTTCATCATCTTTCAGGCAAAAAAGAGTAATTAGCTCATTTTGGAGATGCATACCATATAGAAGACGTGGATCACAGGTCACCGCCCGAGCCTCACCAATCTTTCTCCTTGCATTGCACATATGTATAGGAACATGACATTTGTATTTTGGGTTGTGTATCTACATATGTATAAATTAGTAAATATGTAATGACGTGTAAATGTGTATTTGGTCTTGCTCTTTGTAACTGAAATAATTGAACATAGTATCTGAATAGTTAACATATGTAATATATTATGTTTACAGTCAAGTTGTGTTACTATAGGAAAATTGTTAAATTTTGCATAGAGATAATGATATATGATTAAAAAAAAATTTTATCCCTCATTATAAACAGACTATGTCTTACTCTATATGTAACATTCTCGACTATCCATACATGTATTATCACATGCATTTTATTTGGACATATTTATTTTATAAATGTCTATCACACGAAACACATGCATACGTAGGGATTTTGGCGTGAACGTATTCACGAGATAAACTTGACACGGGTCGGTTTATCGCAATAGGATCAAGTCGTACATGTCTAGCTATAATTTAAATATGGACACAAGATATTGAAAATGAAATTAAATAAATGATTATTTTTGAAATAAAGGAAAATTTAACATAGTTAAATTAAAGTAGACAAATTGACTAGATAATATTTTTGGTACTAAGTACTTGTAATTATATAGAGAAAATAATAATTAATTAATTTAATTAATTATTATTATTTATTTAAATTATTTAAATTTAATATAAAAAAAAAGTAAAAAACAAAAAAAAAAAGGCAAAAAGCAAAAAGTTGAGTCGGTTGAAAAATGGGATTAAGCTGCCTTATCCTGTTTTCAGGCAGCATTTGTGTCCCTCTTCCTTCCCTTCTTTCTCTCAATTTTCTCCAGCAACAAGACCATAGAAGAGAGCCATCTGAAGGTTAGTTATCACCATGAATTGCTAGTTTTAATTAATGATTAATAGAATATGATTTAGGAGGTCCAAATTACATGATTTCCATGGGTAAGCTGCTTGAATTCTGTTTTGATGGCAGAAGGTTAGAGTCCCGTTTTCTTCATGTTAGAGGCTGATTCTGGAGAAGCACAAAACATAAAAGTTGTAGCTTTATGTCTTATGTTCATGGATATATAAATAGTTTTGCATGATTTGGTGTCTGTAAAACGATATGGGCATCGGACTAGAACTGGTTCCATTGAGGAACCTAGCTGAATCACTTTCT
>CATIWF010075762.1:0-52963 GCA_949630135.1 Balakata baccata
GTTGCATTTCGTGTTCATTGGTAATTAGAGTAATTAAGAGTTTAAGCTAGTGATTCCTTGTGAGATCGACTCCGGGAGGACACTTGCCATTCTACAATTGGCTCGTGCACTTGCGGGTTAAACCTTGAGTTGACATCAATAGGAGGACAAACAAAATGATCATAAAGCACGTACTACATATATAATTCTTAATAATGAACAAATTAATAATTTTCATATGAGTTATAATACATGTTTAATATTTAATAATCATGTACAAGATACATTAATAAAAAAAATCATATTATAATCATTATACTATATATAAAAGTAGAAATATGGAGACATGCAAATTTGAAAAGAAAGAAAAATTAATTTAATAAAAAAATATTACGAAAGCATGACAAAAAAAATAACTATAATATATTATCATTCAAAGTACAATAATAAATATTTTTATTGAAATATTAAATTTATATAATAATAACCTATGCACGTAACATATAATATGAATTTCAAAATACCGAATACAATTCTTATAGGTTATTTGAGAAGTTATAATTTGTTAATAATTTTTATATGGTTCAATAATTAATTTATTTTAATCATATATTGAATGAGTTAAGTTTTTAAAATTTATTTGCAAAGTATAATATAATTTACTTTTATATAAATTATAAGAATCAAATATAATTAACAACTATTATTATTTAAATTAAATGTGACTTAATTTAAATAACTAACATTAATTTGCTATACCAGATTATTATTATTATTATTATTATTATTATTATTATTATTATTATTATGTGTCAAATTATTAAAAATCACGTATCTTGTATGTGAATGATTGAGAATAAAGGGACAAAGAAAATGATCGTAAAGTACTTACTGCCTCTATTTTATATATAATGCTTAATAATAGACAGATTAATAATTTGAGATATGGACAAAATAACAATAAAATACTTATTACCTCTATTTTATATATGACTCTTAATAATAGACAAATTAGTAATCTTCATATAAATTATAATACGATTCTAATATCTAATAATTATGTGCAATACTTTTGTTATTTAATAATTTAATTTTCACTAATTAGAAGTTCAATTCCATTAGAACTAAATAACTATATTTTATACATAAAAAACATATAACTAATATTAAAAATAAATAAAAAATAATTTAATAAAAAAATATTAGGAAGACACGGTTAAAAAATATAATAAACAAGATCATTTATATAAAGTAAATAAATTAACAAATATTTATAAAAATCAAATTCATAACGATGAATAATCAAATTCTAATAAAAATATTTATAAATTTATCATTATAATTTACTATACATAATTAAAATTTGATATAAACATTACTTTTATAATTCATTATAAATAAAATATCATAATAAAATAAAATAAATTAATAAAAAAATTATATAAAAATCAAATAATGATCAATGAAGTTCAATATCCAATAATTATGTGCAAAATAGATTATAAAAAACTAGTTTATGTAAATGTGATTTAAAGAATTCTAAAACCTTAAAAAAACAATATTCTCAGTTCCAAAAAAGGGGTACTGATGAAAACGGTTTAATGATGAAAAGCGTGCTTTTAGTTTTAGCCGCACTTTTCAAATCAAATTAAGGATTATATATATATATATACCATAATAATTTTAATATATATGTATTTTATAATTATTTAAATATTATATATTTAAAATTATTTAAATATCATATAATTAATTCTATAATATATTATATATTAAAATTATTTAAATATTATATGTAGGTATCTATAACAGAATATAGTATATGATCAGTAAAATATTTTTAGTTGTGTTATTAAAATAGTAAATTGATGGGATTATATAAAGCAACTGTGCAAATTTATATGTGTAGTATATGTACGGTATACGTTGATTATATATTTATAAAAGTATGTCTAATTTTCTAGTTTGTCTATTTTAATTTATGTTATTTTTTTTATATTTAATAATTGATAGGGATTAAAAATAAAAAAGCTTGTCATGATGTTTACATAAACTGTAATTGTGCAAACATTATATGTAAGGTTATGCAAGGTTTATTACCTAATTTTCCGTTATCATGGTGATTAAATAGAAAGCAACCGTGATATGTATGGTATATATAGATCATATTTTTATTATTTAATAATTGATGAGAATTAAAAATAGAAAAGCTTATTATGGTGTTTACATAAACTGCAATTACACAAACATTATATGTAAGGCATATTTGAGGTTTATTATCTAATTTTACTTGACATTGTATGGATTATATAAATTTTGAAATTATATTTTTAAAATAACAAGAAATTTATCAAATATATTATCTTAATTTATATATCTTGATTATGTGAAATGTATGGTATATGCATAGGTGAATAAATGTTTTAGAGTTTCAAAAATCAGAACCGATAAAATGTGTCAAATCTTTTGTTCTTCAAATTACATTCAAATTTGAAATAAAAAAAATATTACAGAGTATATATGAATTATATGATAATTAAATATGCGTATAACTTTCACAAATTATTATATGTAGATTACATGTAAGTTATATATAGATTACAAATTATTATATGTAGATTACATGTTAGTTAGATATTTTTTTATTAATAAATTTAACACACCTTTATGATAGTTATACATATTATGACATTTTTATTAATTTAGGGGCACTAATGTTTTATTATTTGGGAAATCACAATTTATCTTATTTATCTCTGGCATATTACACTAATACTATTTGAGATTAAAAAATTATATGATTTACCTCCCTATTTTATTATATTCTATTAATATATTTTTTTCTCTAGATTTTCTATTATAAAGACTTTATATTATAGTAAAGTGAAAAGAAAAAAATTACTCTTTATCATCTGAAATTTAATCCATTGTAATAGTATTTATTGATATTTGATATATTGTACTAATACATTCTTGATAATAAAAAATATTTTTTGACTAACAATAAAAGTCTTAAAATTTAACATAATAATTATATTATATAACTTAACAAAAATAAAATAAAAAAACAAATCGCATAATTTCTAAAACCTCATAAAAATATTAATATTATTTGTTATATGATAAATAGTAATTTTTCTCTTATTATTTTATGCAAACGTATTAAATAGTTTATAAAAACAAGATACGCAAGTAGTCCAATACCAAAATACGATTGCATGGATTGTGTAATCTACATATTACTAGACTATAAATATATTTGTGAAATGTCTTTTTCTTATAGTAAAAAAAATCTATATAAAATTATCACCACTTTTTTTTTCATTTTTACCGATCGTCTTTTTATTTATACCTACTTTTTCAATTTTACATTCATTCTCTTTCCCTTCAATTTAAAATTTACAGTCCCTCAAATCAAAAAAGATAAAATTCGGTAATGAAAGAAAATAAATCCAGTGATAACAGGAGATAAGGTCATCGAAAGCTTTGAAATCGTTGTTGATGAACTCATAAGCAACAAAATCAGTGCAATCGCTACTAAACACATCTTAAAATTTTTTGTCCACATATGAAAAATTCTTGCAGTTGAAGAACATGAAATTGCCAGAAAGTTCAACCTCATGTGCACAAGAACATGGGCCTTAAGGATTGTGAATTGTTGTGCTTGAGGAATTGCTCTTGCACTGCTTATGCTAATTCTAATATTACCAATCAAATATCAGGTGGTGTTCTTTGGTTTTATGAGCTCATGGATATGAGACAACATGCTTCAAATGGTGGTTAAGATCTCTATGGCTCTATTTGGCATGGCATTGATTTTAGGAAAAAAAATTTATATTTTGAATTTTTTTTTAGTTTAAAAAACTGTTTTTAATATAAACGGAATGTTTTGTTTTATATAAGCAGACAAACAAATTATTGTATTTCGGATTTCAAACACCCCTATGTCAGATTGACTGCTTCAGATATAGGTATGTCTTAATATGATTTTCTTTATTTTGCTTCCAATTGGCCTTTGGTGTAATGAATACAAATACCAAACAATAATTTTATTGAAGATATAATGAATAATTCTTCGTCTTCCTCTTCATTTTTTCTTCTTTCTTTCTTTTGATAAAAATTATAAAAGTATTTTTAAGATATATTTGAAATATTCTCAAGGTATTATAAAATATTTTCAAAATATACTTAAAGTATTCCCAAAATATTTTCAAAGTATACTCGAGGTGTTCCAAAGGAATTCATAAAATATTCCCAAGATATGTCTAAAGTATTTTCAAGAAATTCTCAAAATATACCCAATGAATTCCTAAGAAATTCTCAAAATATTCTCAAAATATACCCAATGCAAACCTAAGATATTACTAAGAATAATGAACTAGAGTATATTCAAGATATACCAGAAATTCACTGTATTTAAGCTTTTTAATATACTTTGGATGACTTTTTGAATTTAGATACTCTTGTAATATTTTTTAGGTGATTTTAATAGATTTTAAAAAAAAAATTTAAGTAATACCATAATATTTTAGTATTTTTTTTTTTTTGACCTTTTTGAAAAATTTCCTAAAAGAAATACAATTGCATACTTTTGAATGTTACTTTAAATGTGAGGATGTTGGTCGTCCAACTTTTCACGGTGGTTGATTTATTCAAAAATCCTAATTTTAATGTAATTCTGTATACTGAATACATCAAAACGAAAATTTGGTATTTTTGAAGTGAAATAAGCCACAATGGTATAAATTAAAAAATATTTGCTAATTTCATTTAAAAATTGGATTAATTATTATTTAAAAAAAACTATCTATATATATCATAAATAAAAGTTAAAACAAATAAAAGCTAGATAATCATTTTTTTTAATTAGTTAGATTATCATAAATTAAAAGTTATATTATCATTTTTATATATCCCTGATATTTTATTACAACAATGCTAACGACAATTTTTTTAAAAAACTTTTTTTATAAGAAGGGGACTTTTTCAAAACCCAAATTAAATTTTTCTAAAACTTTTTTAAATATTTATTGTATAATTTGTTCACATCATTAAATTTAATTTATTAAATAAAATAACAAATTTTTTAAATTAAAATTTTAATAAGGTGGACTAAAAAAATATTGAAACTAAAGTATTGATGTCATTTCTGAATAAAGAGTCCTTGTCAATTAGTTTTTCTTTTCTCTAAACCTGTAAGCAATTTCTTCTTAATAAGAAGAAATTATCTTAAGGTGAACAATTTTCCAATCACAAGCCGATTCAGGGCAAAAGGAGGAAGCAAAAGTATAGCACAACTTGAATCGAATTTTCATAAAGAGGAATTCTTTTATCATGAGATAGATGGGTTATTTGAAACTCAAATAGTAATCACTCACTGAGAAAACACGCCAACTGTTTGATCAAATTCCTAGCAGACGGAGTCTCAACAGAATTCAGAATATGAAAAGCGTGACCTTCACCCTTTACTTCAATGAGATCTACTTGTCCTTTCCACCCACTTAACTTCACGGAGTTATAGTACAAAATGCCCCTTTCCCTCAGCGAATCGTTTTCGGCAACGGTGACTAGCAGCCGAGAGCACCCGAGTCCCCCCAAGCCTGGAGCTCCTGCTGCCACTGGATTGATCATCGGATTGTCGATTCCGCCAGTTGCCGAAGGATATGCAACCGTCCAAAGCATATAATTCGGCCCTTTCTCGCGTTCTTCCGTAGATTCCGACCCAACTGGCTTCGAGCCCCAGAAGTAAGGATGAGTGAGATAAGCACCCAAAAGCCTAACATCTCCAGGAAGGACTTCAGTGTTAGAACGCATAGCTAGATTATGAGCAATATTACCTCCGGCGCTATCACCGCCGATAAAAAGCCTGCCCAAGTCGCCATGATTTGATATCCATGGATCTTTGTTACTGCCATTTTCGACCGAGTGTGATGCCACCCATTGCAGGGCGGCCCAGCAGTCATCATAAGCGATGGGAAGAGGCTTTTCAGGGGCTAACCTGTACTCAACTGAGATAGCAACCACTTTGGCTTGGGAAACCAAGCTGTTCATGTAATTGGTTCCGCTCAAGGAAAAAGCAGAGCCAACGCAGAAGCCTCCGCCATGGAAATAGACCAAGAGAGGAAGTTTGTGGTGGGTGAGTTCATTGAGATTTGGAAGAAAGAGTCTTGCTGAGATAGGGGGTTCTTGTGAGATGGTGATATCCTTGGAGGAAACACCAGTTTGTGGGTCTGGAGATGATGGAGGCACGATTGGAGATCCCATTAATCTTTCGACGGATCCATCCTTGAGAATCCGGACGAAAGGGGCTATGTCGATGGCTACTTCCTTGTTAATGGTGCCCATTAATGAGTAGAGAAGAAATCTGGATTGATGGGTTTGTTGTAGTTGCAGTTGCAGAGAGGTTTTGTTTGAAGATTTGGTAAAGCAAAGAACTGGCCAATCGCACAAATGTACCAATTTTTGTCATTTTTTACGATTTGGTACCAAAATTTTTAATTATTATAAATTGGTATCAAACTTTTGATAAATATTGCAATTTAGTACTAATTTTTAATTTTCAGTACCGAAAAGATGACATGACATGCTATGTCATTTTATTATCCACGTCAGATTTATTTTCTCATAAAAATACATTCAAACGGAAAAATTTTCAAAGATTAAAAAAATAAATTACATAAATAATATATCCAATAGGTGATGTTTTAATTGTATTTTTATGAGAGAATAAATCTGACATAAATAATGGAATGACGTGATATATTATATCATTTTTCCGGTGCTGGAAATTGAAGATTGGTATCAAATTGTAAATGGCTAAATTTTTAAAAATTAAAAAAAAAACACATAAATAAAAATAATATATTAAATTGGTGTTGTTTTAATTATATTTTTATGAGAGAATAAATTTGACATGGATAATAGAATGACATGACATGTTATATCATTTTTTCGGTACCGGAAATTGAAAATTGGTATCAAATGACTATATTATAAAATATTTAGTATCAATTTATAATAATTAAAAAATTTGGTATCAATTTGTAATAAAGTCACATCATTTTTACAATTAGCTCCCAAAAACTATACTTAAGGTAAGTAAAGATGCTTGCTTGCTTTAATTTTTTTATTTTCGTATTTTATCATAGCTTTTAAAACATTTTTTTTTTTTTGTACAAGAGCTTTTAGAACATTTTATCATCACACTTAGTACACTTTTCTTTGGGTACAAACACACCAAGTAAACTTTAGTTTAATTGAATTGAAAATATTATATATAAAGTAAAAAATATTTCATGTATATTATATTTTTAGCATTAATTTCTTTTCCATGGATGAAGTCATTAATAAAGATTATGTGACATGTACTGCAACTACCTCCAAAAGACAACCATGCAGCCAATAATAACAAGACAATAGCATGTAAAATCACATGCGAAGGAAATACAAAAGTAGTATAAGACAAATATCGTCATCCTGCAGTTGGATGCATGTATTGACATACGGATAGCCACGGTTCAGTTCGAACCGTGAATGGGACCAATCAAACCCATAATCGGACCAGTTAATCACGGTTCCCAGCTCAAACCGGATGTTGTCCAGGAGGAAAAAAAATCCGGTCTGGTCCCTCCTCTTTAACCGGAGACCGATGGTTCCAGTTCAAAACCAACTATTCACCTTATTTTTTGAAGGAATATATATATATATATATATATATATATATATATATATATTAATCCGGCCGAACCAATAGTTCATGAATTGAAACTGGCTCTAAACCGTCTCCTTGACGGTTCCGAACCAATGAAATTTGACCGAAGTATCCGCAGTTCCAAACCGTGGCCACCCTTGACCTCTGAATTACGCATTTTAATTTGTCTTTTTGATGTCTTTAATATTTATTCTGTCAATTAAGTTCTTATTTGATCGACTGAACAAAATTAAAGCTGATTGATAAACTCAAAGTTGGAGGGCTAAAGTTGCAAGGTTTAGTTCAGAAAATATCAAAATGAAGCTCATATATCAACTAATAAGTTTTCAATAGCCAAAAACACATACAAAATACATGAATTTTTCAAGAGCCAAAATATGCATTTCCCCTTTTTCTTTTTCCAAATGGATCCAAATCCTCGCAATTCTCTTTCTCCATCTCCCATCTATGGAAAACTGATGAAAGCAGTTAATGGCTACAGTTGGCTTTGATTATACTACTTTCCTTTCTTTACGGAGAATTTTTATTGAGAGGGAAATAAAACAACCAGGAACAAGAAAATCCTCACAGGCCAAACGGAGAACACATCAAGGGATCCCCAAATCAAAACCAGGAGCTTAACGTTTTAGGGTAATGCAGGGCAAGGTAAAAAGAATAATTATAGGAAAAGCACCCAGAAAACCCTATCCTACTGTTCTTCTACATATTAGATTCATCTCACTCGTCAAAGAAAACTATGCATACTTGCAAGTTGAACCATGAATAAAATAAAATAAATAGAGTAAGCAACGGACTCACCGTTCAAGAAAATGATTAAAGAGCGTGAATTCAATTCCTATCTAATATTGCTCAAAGATCGGAGAAGATTACTTACCAGCAAAGTATATGTAACCTCTGCAGCTAATAGAATACGCAAAAACTTTTGTTATATAGAATTATATATATTTTCTTAGTCTCTTTACATTGAGATCAATGCTTCTCACACTAAAATACTTCCAGCACCGGTCCTTGAGAAATAAATTAGATTATAGACGTGAGACTGGGACCCAAATAATCCCCACATTTGTAGAAGAAATCACTGTTACCTCTCACTAATTGCCAACTAAGAGTTACAGGACAGTACACAACCATTGAAATATTCGACAACAATGTTGGTGAGGGCCATGACCCATCAACACCCATGAAAAACTGAATGATCAATTCAATTATGTAACAATGTGTACATACCCAACGGCACTCTGATATCAGAGATGATTATGATCCACATTGACTAACCTCATACGTCGCTCAAATGGCTCAACATCAATGATATAATCTACGTCAACCACTTTCTGTACAGCATTATCTAGTCAGACATCAAGAATCAAATACCAGCCATCTACAGCCACAAGTTATGTGGGTTAGGTTTGGTATGTGCCTTGGCAAAATAATTGCGAATCTCTGGAATAATACGCTGGATTAAATGAGAGTGCCTGCAAATTCAGCGTACAACAAAAATTTTCATCAACAATGAAGAGTTTGAACCATTAAAATATATATTTCACTGAACTCTATGTAAAGAGAGATTATAGAGTTGTTGCAAACTATGAGGAAACTGAAAACATTCAGCTATATTGTTATGTGGAATGAACAACCACTGATTTTAAATATTTGCCACTTTCTCTCAGTATCACGAACATCCCCAGCTTAAGGTAACATGTGAACCCCAACCTTAGAAATATTTATCTACAATCAAAGTTTTGAAAAGACTAGGAATACCTGGGCTTAGCATTCAACTTATCAAACTGCTCCAAGATAAACAAAATGCATGTGTGCCTCAATGAAATAGCATGGAAAGCTTCCGAGAGTTCATACATGCTTGCAACATTTTCCAGTGATATATCCTTTAAAAGAGAAAAATATTCAAATTTTTCAATTTCGCTTTCAATTTGGAAGCAGAATGGGGATCAGAGGCACACATATAAACCAACCTACAGAGCTCTCACCTGTGCAATGGTATACTCACAAAGTCGCTTAAGCCCCTCCAAGAGATACTGATCCGCAGCCCTAAGAAGATCTTGTGCAATATCTAATGAAACATCTACTGACCCAGTGTATATGAATCTGTAAAAACCATATCCATTAAATCATCAATCTAGAGACTCCTTGAAAGTGTGCATGTCTGTACAAACTTTGCAACTCATCAGACCTCATCATCAGCTCAAAAACCTCCCATCTAATATTTGGAATTTCGATGTCCCTTGCATCTTTCTCCTGTGTTACATGCCAAAAAGATATGAATAATATGTAGTTATGTACAATTGAAGGTCACCCCAAACATCCTCCAACTACAAATCCATAAACAAGACTGACTCTGGGGTGCACAATAAATAGATGAATAAGTAAATGTTAACAAAGAAAGCAAAAAGCAGCTATCATGACTACCAATTACACACTTACCCGGTAACCCCCATCAAACATTGCACGAAATGCATCTGAAGAAGCAAGAAGGCAAATTCTATGGGCATAGAACCGTCTACCTGTAGTAGTACATGATGTGATTTTATAAGAGTCCATTAATACCAACAAATTTCATATTGAAACTAGCAAGAATCACAAAATTAAAGTCTACACAAAAGTGCCACAACATATCAATAATTATCCAAAACTTTATATTTACAACCTTCAACTAGAAATGTGACATCAGACAATGTGGCATTATTTACATACTGATCTCCCAAATATACCTGCAAGAAGAGAGACAGGTTATCCTTGGTAAGAATTTCCATTTGCAAACAAAACATTTTACTTTAAAATAAACTTTTACTAAAACAATGAAGAAGCAGGAAGGGGGGAAAAAGCATTAAAGAAGAATAGGTCAATTCTGGCATTTAACATACTAAAAAATACTCATATGAAGGTTATTTAAATAGTGCTGTTCAAAATAAGATAAAGTGAAACAAACATCAATTCCAAAGTGCCACCTATTTCAAAGCTAGGATGGAGATCCAAAAATCAGTCGCGCTGTCCTACGGCTCATGCATACTTGCGAAGGAAGAGAAAGAGAGAAGAGGAGGACATAACTATAGGTAAAATACAGACACTTTAAAATCTCTCTTTAGCTTGAGTAGTGTTTTAAGTCGAGCACCAAAAAAAGAAAAACTATGGTCAACAGAGTAGAGCAGGCGGAGAATCCATAGATAGCAAACCTTGATTCAGTCCCAATCCCTCTCACCAGCCAGAAATAGATCATAAGTGGTTTTTTACGGAAAAATTTAAGTACATGCATAAAAACTCACAGCTTGTCAATGATGAATCTGAATTGTAATGTTTAAAGTAAACAAACCAAAGAAATCTATAATGTAGTTATGCAATTGCTTAGGGGCTTAATGAAGAAGGGAAAAACGAGCTATGTGCCAAATTGCAAATGTTTCCTCTTTTCTTTTGAGAATTTATATATATAAAGCATAAACACAACATAGGAAATGGAAAAAGGTGTAGGGGAGAAATTATCACGAAAAATGAATTGGTTCTCCAAAAGTCTAGTATGAAGAATATCCACACCATTCATCCATACAATAACTTTGTAAAACAATCAATTCATGTTTAGGAGTGGTCATCATGACAAACTAAATAGAAAAAAGACCAGCTGGTATTAGACAGGAATCTGGCCTGTGGTGTTGGAGAAGGTGGGGCTGCATCCACAGGAGAAAGAGTCATTGCTTTGTTTGCCAACTTGTAGAGTGCAACAGCTCCATCAAGTTGTTGCTTTGGGTTAGCAGAGCCAAGAAGCCCAAGAAGTAACTCCAATCCTGCATTAGAAAGACTCAGCAATCTAACCAACATGATCACTAAAATTCAACAGATATTACAAACTAAAGATTTTTTTTTTTCAGTTTAAAAAACTTCCAACAAGCAGGATCAAAGAAAAAATGACATGCCATTGTTGTCAATAAATATGGTTCTCTGATCATCAGCAGAACAAAGATGAGCAAGAGCTAAAGCAACACGCCGTTGAACAGCCTTCTCTGCAACACGTATTAGATATAACAAGTGGCTTAAAACCTACAAAAGAAATTTTATACATTAATATCTCAAGGGTAAAAAAATTAAATTCAAAGAAAAATAACACTAATACAATTTCCACAGACTAGATCTTGCCGAAGGCAATAAAAAGGAGAGAGGAGAGAACTCACTCGCCCATGAATCTTTTCCTCCAATCTCTTCAAAGTCTTAGATACACAATCTTTTGTCGCCTGCATGTGTGTTTATTAGTTCTATTTGACCATGGTAGACCCAGCAAAAAAAGAGGAAGAGATGATAAACATCTAGGGTTCCTACATATATTCCTGAGATTCAAGCTACCACATATCTGAAGCAAGATAGTATCAGCATATAGAGAAACTTTACATAACAGTTGGTGCCTCTTAGATGATAGACAACATACTTGAACAATAAACTCTCCATCCTGCAGCTTCTGGACACCTCCCACCCTAATAAAATCGGACACATTATCCTATAGGAGAAATGAGCAAACACAATAAGATAGTAATAAGTTAACAAGATTACCCTCAAAAACATGGATTTGTATCTTTACCTCATAAGGGTTAATAACCTACAGCATACCTCATTGTCTGCAAGGCCATACAGAGCAAATGCAGCATTGTGCTGAAGGGATCCATTTTTTGAATCAAGAAGTTTCAATAGTGGCAGTAAACCACCGTTGTGAGCTATACCGGCTTGGTTGTGTGAGTCCTGAAATTAAATAATTTTCCAAGTCAAAAAAGAAGGGGACAAAAAAAGTTCCAACCAAAAATTCTTTTCAAATGCAATTACTTGCAACACTCAAAGACTTTATCTCTTAAGTAATCCACATTAACTGAAAAACCACGTGATACTTTTCAACTTTCAATTATATATATTTAAGGGAACTAATATACTTAACAGGCCGACCAATGGATTTATTTAGCCACTTAATTAACTTTAAGCAGGGTGTTGGCCTGTTTGGTACATGATATTTAGCAAAAAGGTATGCTAAAGCTCCTCATGTACAATACAACTCACTCACAATATTTGTCACTATCTCTAACCAATATTAAGTTTCAGAGATGAAATAGATAAAATTAAGAAAATTAGAGAAGGCCAAAAAGGTAATATTTTTGTAGTCATTTAACTTGTATAATATAAACCTGCTCAAGTATTATTTGTTTTTAGCTAAGCCCATTGTAATAAAATATCACTTCATGGAAAAAATAAATAAATAAACATCCACTAGCCCAAAGGTATTATGCATTTCATACTGTCATTTGTACCTCTAAAATTTAATGCAAATGAGAAATCAAACAGAGAAATACATGAACATTATAAAAAACTATATGTTTTTAGCTAAACTTATTGTAATAATAAAATATTGCTTAACAAAAATAAATAAATAAATAAATAATAGAACATACAGTAGCATGAAGGAAATCCATATGTCATAACATCATTAGGATCTCTAAACTTCTACAAATAAAACATGGAACAGAGATAAAGAAATAGTAACCTGCGCCAACCTCCCCAGTGCAAACGCCGACATTTCCCTCAGTTGTACATCAGGCGACTGAAGCATCTCTATCAAAGGTTGAACTGCACCCCTTTGCACAATGTGAACCTAAAAAAACAAATTGCTTCATTAACTTAAAAACTGGATATTTTCTTTCTCTTTTTGAGGGTTGAGCAGGAGCAGAAGGTAGGGATAACAACAGCTGTGAACTCATGAAAGACTGAATAGAAGAGCAAATGAATCTAAAAGTTTACAAAACTTAGTATGTTTGTTTCCAGGACAACTGCAGGAAAGAAAAACTTGACCCATAGTACAGAGCAGATAATATTTCCTTCCACTCTTTCCATCTTCATAACAATTAGGCAATGAAGTGAGGAACTCCCTCAAATGAAACGAAAGGACGGGAAAAAATTAACCACCACGCTTGAATCTACCTTGCAATCTGAATCTGTTGCAGCAAATTGTCCAAGTAACAAAGCAGCCTCTCTCTGGCTCTCGGAGCAGCAGGAGCTGTTTCCAAGAAATAAATAAGAATTTGCAAAGAGAAATTAAGAAAATCTGCATAAACTCTTTAGAAAACGAAAAATTCACTCTGCTGAAAATAAGTGGAAAGACATTTAAGGGTGCCAAGAACACAGGATAAGACGAACCTAAGTAAACCAATAACAGGTTGCAGAGCACCAGCAGCAAGGACTTCTTTCTTAATGTTTGGCGATGAATGCACTAGATTTCCAATCACACCAACCTGCGATTAGAAAAAAAATTATTTATGCTGAAGCTTATATCAAACACAAAAGTTGAAAACTCCGCAGGTAAGCAAATTTTTTAAAATTGATAAGACTGGCAATCAGGATTCTGGAATGTCCTACTGCTTCATAGTGTATAGCAGCATCCTCTGACTGTAGCATTAGAATGAGCGTTGGAAGAGCATTGCATTCAACAATCTGAAACTTCAAGAAGTTTGTATCATTTACTCATATTTAATCCAACCTTAAAAGTCTAACATCAGAAGCAAGAACAACACCTGTTTTTTATTCTCATCATTCTTAAAAGCCAGGGTTCTTAGGGCCCCAGCAGCTGCTCTTTGCACCTTTGTATCAATGAATTCAAGCAATTCCACAAGAGGAGGAATTCCGCCTTCCACCCTGTACACCAGATAGCAATGAATAAAAGAAAAACATGGTGATAAGCTTAGGAACTAAAACAAAATTGCCATTAGAAGAGCAAACCTAACACGAGTCTTAATGCTGCTGTTTTCATGGGCTAGATTGGTAATAGCATCAGCTGCCCTTCTAATTACACTATTCACTGCCCGAGAACTAGACCCATCCTTGTGTCTCTTCAACAAGTCCACAAGATGCGATAACGCCCCAGTATCAACTATGAGTTGCTGATGCTCTGGCTGTTGACACAAAGATGCAAAAGAGAAATAAGATTTAGGAAGAGGAAAGAAAAAAAACAGGTTATTAATCAGATTATATTTACAGAATTTCTCAAAAGAGTATTGTATTATTAGAGAATATGTTTGATATAACAACTTTGTTTGCCTTTCTCAAATTTATTCACGAAATTACAAAGTTATAGCTGCAGGCACCATATATATCGTATATCCAAACTATATATGAAGGAGCAAATAATGGAAAAACATTTGCAAGGATAAAAAGTGTATTATCAAATGTTAGATGCGCAAGGATTTTTTTAAAATTTAACCATTAATTGTTGTTGGCTATTATGATGACAAATTACCACAGAATAGAGATATATTGTAATAAATCTTTTCTAAAGATCAATTTATTTGAGATGTGTCCTTTGGTCAAATTTGAATCTCTGACATCTAAAAACTTCATGGCAGGGAAACAACCAATCGATTTATACCAGAAGGTTTACTCAACACTAGAATATAATTTTAAGATAGAATTTAAAAGCCAGAAAGCAAATACTACCTCTTGCTAATGCTACGAACAGAGAGATTAAGGCTTTTAACTGGCAGCTAGAACTTGTATGCAATAAAGTGGATCAGCACTAGCCCTTTTATTCACTGTAATAAAGATCAGATTTTTCTCGCCAAATATAAGACCAGACTCACTATATCACGCTTACACAAGTTCTTTTTTTTTTTTTTCCAAATAACTAGCTTTAACTAATTGATCAACTTTTAACTGTTAAGCAGAAGGTAGATTCCTGTCATACTAGAGCTTCGCTGGGGGAAAAAAATTCGAATTTCCAACTTAAGGTGACATGCAAACAAGTACATAAACTCCAAACACGCCAAAAGAACATATAACTGTTTGACCTTTACAGCAAGCAGTCCTAGCGCGAAAGCACTCCCCTTTTCAACCTCGTGCTCAAACGGCTTCCGATTACGATCATCTTCGCTCAACGGTGGCGCTTGAAGATGCTTAACCAGAGCTGGAACTGCGCCTCCTTCAACAATTACGTTTACCAATTCCTCTAGAAAAAGAATAAAGCCTTTCTTAATTTTATGCAACAAATGCAGAAAAAAATACAAAATTTGTAAAGCAACGCTCCCATATGTACAGAACATGAATCTATTAAGAAGGAGAAAGGAATAGAGGTCTAGGACTAACCGTTTTTGGCAAACTCTGCGAGAACGTGAGTGGCGCGTTTGGCAGCAGCACGATCGGCCTCGTTCCAAGAAAAGGAGGAGCTAAGGATATTAACCTGCGCAGACACTTCGGATAACAGCGCTTGCCGCGCATCGAAGGGGACTGCTGCCGAGATCTCTCGTTGATCCTCTACGATCTCCTCCTCCAGTTTCCGCTTATGCCCTTTCCTCTCGGAGAGACCTTGATCTTGGTTCCTCTGTGGCTCCATCAACAGCGAAACACACAGACTGAGACAGACCGACAGATGCACACCCAATTAGAAATTAAAACTTTGAATAGCTTGATGGACGGATGGATCAGGGGTATTTTGGGTATTCGGAAGAAAAATATTAGAATCCGTGTGTTGCTTTCCTTTTTTTTCTTTTCTCTTTTTTTAATTTTCCTTCGGTTCTGTTTCTTTTTCCTTTTCCTTTTTCTTTCTTTTTCCAGTGAGAAAATTGAATGTGTCGGGTTTAAATGGGCTACGATATTTTCCGGTCCCGGAAAGGTGAGCAGCGTGCAAGTGAGCGCTTTTTTTTTTTTTTTTGGCAGTGTGCACTTATTCTTTAATTGGCTAAAAATATTATGTGCTTTGAATTTTAAAATATATGAATTTTATAAAAATATATTTTAAATTTATAAATTGTAAAATTTATAAATTTTAATAATTTTATCATTTAATTTGACTATTAAATATATAGATTGATGATATAATTATCTTTATAATTATATTTAGTTCAATGGTAACAATGCATAGATTTAATAATTAAAATATATTTATTATTTAATTTTAATTAATTCCACTATATATTTAAAAATTTTAAAAATAATATTAGTTATTTTAAGAGTTGAAAAATAAAAAAATAAAGTTATTATATATTATAATATTTAATTATATTGCTAAAAATATTTTTTATTAATAATTTAATAAATATTAATATTATATTATGCATAATAATAATAAAACTAAAGTAATTAGATGAAATTAAAAGAAAAATGATATTTACAAATAATAGTTTTGAAATATTATTAATTTATTAAGAATAATTTTAGAATAAAAAAATTTGAGAATAATTCTTTATTTATTAAAATTCATTAACTTTAAATTTTTCTACTTAGAATGTGAGAAATTAAATTTCTTTAAAATAAAGAATTTTAATTGATAAAAATCCTTTTAAAATCTATAAATTTTAATTTTTTTAAATAATAAATTTAATATAAATTCATTGACCAAATTAATGAGAATAGCCTAAGAGCCTAATATGCACTGTGGCCGGAGCAGTGCTGAAAATTAATGAGAACGTGCTAACGCGCTAGTCTGGGGAATACAGGTTCGCTTTTTTTATTATGAATTGTATTATTAATAGAGTAAGATACTAAAAATCCTATTAATATATATAAATGGTGTGACACGGATATTGTAGCTACTACAATGAATATCCATTTTATCTCTATTTTAATTTTCATTTTACAGCTGCCTAGAGTAAAACGGCATTATTTTGCTAAATAATAGAATGTATCATTTTGCCTTATAGCGCTTCTTCTTTTTTATTTTTATCTCTTGGTATAACAAACAAAACAATATCATTTTATATTTATCAAGGTTAAAAAAAACAAATGAGTTAGTGGACTTGTAGATCTAAAAAGTTTATTATTATCTCGACTTGTATATTGTTTAAATTCATTTTCAGCTCTATACTCTTAATGACATTTTTTTCTTTATTATCATACAAAAAAATTATTTATTTTGTTCAACTTTGATTAACTGTTGTTATTAATTTTCATGTCTAATTCATATAAAAATTTTTATTAAAGTTGTTTTCAACTTTGATTAAATTTTATTCTTCAATTTTTTATTTCTCGTATCAATTAAATTTTGTTCTTCAAATTTTTTTTCTCCTTTCAAAAATATCTAAAATTTAAACTAATTTTCATGTATAATTCATATAAAATTTTTTATTAAAGCTAAAATTATAATTTTCCTACCTAAATAAAATTAAATTTTCAAATTATGTTAAAAAAAATCAATCTGATTTAAAAATTAATTCTAAATAAATTAGACATTGATAAATTTTCATGTTAAAAATTAATATAAATTGTGATTTTTTTTTAAAATTTAATCTATTTTTTCTTTTTAATTTTAGGTCAGCATCTTTCTTAGTTCATTTATTGTAATTAGTACAATTATATAAAAAGATAAAATATAATAAAATAGGTTAAAAATAAAAGAAAAAAACATAAAAATTAAAATTAAAAAAGTGAAAAGTTAAAAAAAAGGCTTACAAACATTATTTTTGAATAGAATAGGTATATTCCAATTTTATTACTAATAAATATTATAAATAAGATTACTTATGTTTTTCATGAAAAATGTTGAGCCATCGAAAATTTAGAATTAACTAATATCAACTAATTTATTTACTAATATTATCCCTCCTAAATCAATATTTAACTAATTTATATTAAACAAGTTTATTGGATTATATTAGCTTTTAATGAATAAACAATCCGAAAATTTTGGCAATGGATTGTATTGGATTTTATACTAATTTTGACCTGATTCGGTTTATAAATAAACTCTATCTATCTATATAAAAAAGGTTTTATTGAGGGCACTATAGCAAATACAATGTTTTTCTATTTTTGCCCATTTAATAATATTATATACAGATAATATATAAAATTTAACTAATTAATATTTATATTCTAATAAATATTAACTATCATATATATAAAATAAATATATAATTGAAGTTATTCACTTAATCATAGTTCATAAATTACATTACATTATATACATTGGAAGACACATATTTTTTTGAAGAAAATATGCATTTAACATGATAAAATTAATCAAAGTGAATCAATTGAATCAATAATAAAAAATCACTCGATACTTAAATGATAATTTTACTTTTATTCATTTACCTAATGTTAAGTAAGGAATTAATTTATTAATAATAATAATAATACATTTTTTGCCGAAAGTTTCGAATAATAATATACTTTTTGAGTTTATACTAGTAGTTTAATTATATATATTTTTTAATTCATGATTGAGAATGACAAAAGAATGCTTAAATAAATGAAAATGAAAAAACTATAAAATTAATAATTATTTATTATTTTAGTTATATAAAAAAAGTATAACAAATATTTAAAAGTTATACTATTATTTTCTTTTTTTAAATTGAAACTGAAAATATTGTTATATATAATAAATTATGTTGTGAATATTAATATATTTAATTGTTGAAAACTGATTAATTTAAGATTTAAAATTGAAACATGTTAACACATTAGAATAAAAATTATATTTTTATGTACTAAACCAATATTTTAAATCAATCTTATAAACATACTAAATCAATTAGAATTATGTGGACAACATTTTTTTATCAAATTATGCTCTAAAATGGTAAAAAGTTTTATAAAAATTTAATTTTTTTCTAGCATTTTTTTATAGAGTTATTTGGTTTTTTACACACTCTATATCCATTAATAAAATCTTAATTTTAACATGGACACGTGAGCTTAAACAATACTTAAATTTTATTAAATCTGTTTTGAAAATTTTTTTAATCTCGAAGTTTCTAATAATTATTAATTAACTTATTAAAATTTTGTCATTTTCAATCTAATGTATGAAATAATTTTTTTTCTCAATTCTAATACCAAATTAACTATTTTTCATTAATTGCATATCTATTAATTTCTTTCATTAAATATTCTATCTATTAACTAATTTAATTACTTTAATTTTGCATTTAGATTTTATTTCTTGTTCATTAAAAGATAACAAAATATTTATAACAAAAATATCCAACATAATGCGAGGATAATGTACTAGTATATCTATAAAGCCAACATGGATAATTTTTTTAGAGCAATTTAGATAAAAAGTTTTGTTCATTTGCTTTTATATGAAAATAATATTATTTTTTTATTTAACTATACTTTTTAATTTCATATTAAATGTAACATTTGAAGTAATTTAATTTGGTTTAATAGTGATGTATTTTTTATTTGAAGTTATGTATTAATATACATATATGACATTTGGTTTCTTTAATGATATGATAATTTGTATAAAAAATCATATATTTTTATTTTTATGTCAAAATAATCATATTACTACAAAACCAAATTAAATCTCTTTAAATATTATATTTAATATGAAATTGAAAGTATATATATTTTAAAATTGAATTATATTTGACTAGTACATAATTTGTGTATGTTTATTTGTCACATTATTTAAAAAAAATTAAAGGACATATGTACATATTAATATATATAAGTAGAATCATATAAAAAAATTAGAAATATCATATTACTGCCAAATCAAATAAAATATATCTTCTTACTAAAAATTGAAAGTATATATATATTTAAAAATTATAAAAATAATAGTATCATTTTGACATAAAGGTGAAACTATTTTTTTTTATCAATATTATCTCTATAATTCATACATTAAATTAAATTTTATTCCTAATTTTGTCTAATTTAATTATTAATTAGTAATTTTACACAATCAATTTATATGGAATTAGTTAATAAAAATGACAAAACACCAAAATTGTTGCAGATGGGCTTAATCTAAAATAAGATAAAGATTGGGCTTAATTTAAAATAAGATAAATAATTTCGATATTCTTATTATTCTTTTCCTTTTGCAATTGAAATTAAAACTTTGTATGTTAATACTTCCAACTTTAATTCATGCAACAAAATTATCTCTTTTATTTACTTTTATAAATTTTTATATTATTTTAATAACTAAATGGTATGTCACCGCTTACATAAAATACACTTAATGGTTAAATATATGTTTATATGAAATTCTTTTTTTTTTAAGAAGAATTTTTTTGTGTGCTTATAAAAATGTGTTTAGATGATTTTTTTTTTTAAGTGATTATATATTTGTGAGTATCCTAATATAATCTTATCAAAATTACTGAAATTTTTATTTAATAATAATTCCTTAAAAAATTTGTCTTTCGTCAAATATAATCAGTAATGTGGCATTTAGTCATTAAATATATTTTATATAGACAGTCATATAGTGTATAATCATCAACAATAATCAGTAAAAATAAGTAAAAAATACATTTCGTGAATTAAAATTGAAAAATATTAGTATTATGAATTAAATTTAAAAAAAATTCTATATATTAATGTTAAATTAAGGTGTGGAAATTTATTGGGACAAAAAACGAAGGGACTTGTGCACGTGAGAAAGTTGAGAAATGAAGGTGCATGATTTCACACGAGTGGTGTGTGATTGTCATCCTTCTTCGAATCCCCCATGTTCATAGTCACAGGCACAACTGTTTACGAAATATAAATTAATATAATTATAATATAAAATATATTTTATTATTTTATTTTTATTAATTGATGTAATATAATATTTATATATATTATTTGAAGATGGAATTTATCTAAAAAATTTTTTATGTATAAATAGCATCAAACCTAACTTCAATGGGCGCACCATCTTCAAATCGAGAGAGTGGACACCCTCTAATGTCACGTCTGTCTCTGCGGTTTTTTAAAAAAAAAAAAGAATTATGCCTCTCTAGTCTTTCTATTATTTATTCATTTATTTTATTAAAATTCATATATCTGATTCTACTCCCATTTATAATTTGTTCTTTTAGAATAAATTAGTTTTTTATTAATATACATTTTACATGATTATTAGATATTGTATTCGTTATTAATTACTATTTAAATATTAATAGTTATTAATTATATTTAATTTTTATATCATACTATATATAAAAAATATGCTAATTATATTAATTTGTTTCGTCTTATTATGATATTTTATTCATAATAAATTATAATAATACATATTTATTTCAAATTTCATATTATTTTATATTATTTTATCATAGTAGGTAAGGGATTAGTGTTTATCATATTCATCTCAACTTCAATATTACTTTATATTATTTTATTTTGTACTTGTGTATTCAAATTATTAATTTGGACTCGTATTATAACTTATATGAAAATTATTATTTTGTCTATTATTAAGAGTTATAAATAGTAAGACAATTATTTTGCTCGTTTCGTCAAATTATTAATTTCTAACACATACATGCACGAGTCACTTTGGATTGGAGTCGTGTTGATGGTCTATATATTCAAAGTAAATTATTAAAATGCATGTTTCTCCTAAATTTTATATTAATTTAAAATTTTTTATTCTTAGTAAAAAAGTGGTTCATGTTTATTGCGTTTATCTCAATTTTAATACTCTCAACGTCTGGAAAAGATAAATTTATTTATCATTTTTATTCATTCGAAATTATGGATCGTTTTCTTTTTTTTTGAAATGTAGTTATTATGTATAATTACAATTTTACCCTAATTCATATATTATTATTATTATTATATCAATAAAAAATTATCTTTTTCTAATTATTGTTTTAAATTAGTCTTGAAATTTGTTAGCATTTATAAAAGTATTATGCAGTATTAATCTGAGTTGCATTTTTAATATAATAATCAATTTGAGGACATTTTTGGAAAATATTAAGTAAAATTTATCAATTTAACTAAACTAACTAATTTTTTTAATATGTGCACAAAATGAAACTAAACTTATCTTTTCCAAACGGAGGAAGTATCATTTTATAGCATTTTATTTATACTCTTGCATTCAAATTACTAATTTGGACTTGAATTATAACTCATATGAAAATTATTAATTTGTCTATTATTAATAGTCATATATATAAAATAGAGGTAGTACGTAATTTACGGTAATTTTGCTCGTTCCTCTAATTATTAATTTGTCTATTATTAAAAGATATATAAAATAGAAGTAGTAAGTAGTTTATGGTCATTTTGCTTGTCCCTCTATTCCCAATCATTCACGTGCAATGCACATAATTTTTTAATAATTGAACTTATCATTATTAAATAAATAATAATAATAATAATATTGTTCGGTAAATTAATTTTAATTGTCATGTAATTAAGTCACATATAATTTAAATATTAATGACTATTAATTATATTTAATTATATTATATTATATACGTAAATTTTAAAAATTTAACTTATCTATTATGTCAGCACCACAAACGGCCTATGACTGTCATTTTGCAATAATTTTTTTTAATTTCCTTTTTTTTTTTATAATAATCAATGACATATTACTATTAAAAAAATCCTTAAATTAAATTTATTTTGAAAAAAAAATCTCGACAAACTCATGCTATGATTCTTTTCTAATGTAAGAATTTCTATATAGATTGAATTTTTCATTAATTGTAGTTCTAATATAATTATATTTATAATTAATAAATTATTAATATTATTTACTAATAAATTAAATTATTAAATGATAAAATTAATTCAATTAACTAATACAATCATATTGACTTTTCGGTAAATTTGTTTGTCCCCCTATTCCCATTTTTATATATAAGTATGATTATTGATAATTTTTTATATTTTGATAGATAAAAATAAATTTTTATAAAATTAGTAGCAAATTTTTTAATAAAAATATCGTTTAAGATAATAATTATGATAATTGAAATTGATTGTTTCATACTTACAGCCATTAGTAACAAATATAAATTATAAGTTATTATAAAAAGTTATTAGACTATATATGAAATCTTATAGAATTTATATAAAAATTATATAATGTATTGTATTGCAATGTTTAAAATTCAAACAAATAGGAATTTGCACGATTAATTTTTTAAATGTTTATTATAAGTTATCATTAATTTGATCTTTTACAAAATTCAGTTTAAAAAAATGTTTTATTTTACAAATATTAATAAAAGGAAAAAAATACATAAGCAACAAAATAAAATAGGGAAATTGCACATATGCTATCCATAACAACTTAATTAGCTAGCTAATTCAATATAGAGATCAAACGGTTTCAATGATTAGCGGCAAAATTTTGGGCGACTTTTCCTTCTTGATAAACGGATGTGCAGCAGTTAAAGATTTATTATTGTTTTGATGTGGCCAACTTTCATCACTACTGCCTCGTCCGCATTAATTTCAAGTAAATCATATTTGAATTCAGAAGAAGAGAGAGAGAAAAAAAAAAAAAGGAGGAAGAAGCTAAGAATAAAAAGCAGTGAACAGATTTTTCCTACACAAATATATATTATATTTAATTCTTTAAAATATAATTAATTTTCTCATATACCATAAAATTAAATATTACGATATATGTATATAAATATAGCAAAACATGGTATATGATCAATAAGAAATTCATAGTTATGTTGTTAAAATAATAAAGCTTATTATGGGGCTGAAATAGAATGCAACTGTGCAAGTTTATATGTAAGGTATATGTACAATATATGTAGGTTATATATTTATCTATTTGTAAAGGTATATCTAATCTTCTAATTTATCTATTTTAATTTACATTTAATTTATATTCATATATTCAAATTTTCATTTTTTATTCTGTTGTATGATATATTTGTTATATATTTATTTTATTTTATATTTAATTATTCATGGGTATAAAAATGAAAAATTATATCACAATTTTTACATATACAACAATTGCAAAAATATATATGTAAGATTTATTATCTAATTTTTTTTATTGAAAATGAATGAATTATAAAAATTCTGAAATTATATTTTTTAAAATAACAACAATTTTATTAAACATAATATTTTAATTTTTATATCTTGGATATATGAAGGTTATATATATGTTATATGTATACGTGAATAATGTTTGACAGTTTCAAAAATCAAACTGATAAAATATGACAAATATTGTGTTCTTCGTTTATATTCAAATTTTAAAAATAAAAATTATAAAGTACATGTGAATTATATGATAGTTATATATGCAGTATAAGTTTTATCACATGTCCACTATTATTATTATTATTATTATTATTATTATTATTATTTACGTGTATCCAACTCTAAAACCTCGTCATCTTCTTTTAACTTTAACCTAAAACCTCATGCTAATCTAAAATATAAGTATGCTCCATCATAAGTTTCAAAACAGATAATTTATCAACACCCATAAGCTATAAGGCCATGTTTGGTATTACATTTAAAAAAGGCAATTTTTGGAAATTTTATTTGTATTTTTAATTTTTTTTAGTTTTAAAAATTGATTTTTGTGGAAATAGGCAAAATAGATATTTTTTTCAGAAGCATGTTTGACAAAAACAGTTTATAAAAAGTTATAAAAAATCAGTTAATTAAATAAAAAAAATTCAAAACTTGCTTTTAAAACTCTCAGCAGCAATCACAAACACCAAAATGTCAATGAACACAAAGGCAATAGATTTAAGCACTGACAGAAACAATGCACATCCATTTAAACCAAAAAGTAGCAGTGATAACCATAAAATACTCATTGATATCTAAATACTTGAAAGTTAAAAAAAAATTGAACTTTATCAAGACAAAACAATTTAAACTGTGAGTGCAATAACTTCACCATTCTCCTTTATTTTTTCTCTACAATCTTGGATGCAAGCTTCGTTTTCACCACAATAGGCTTATTCACACCATTATCTAAGACCTTGAAATAGTCACACAGGGTAACATCAACCATAGGCACATTATCTTTGTTGGCTTTGTCTTTCACTTCCTAAAGGATCATCAGATAAAACTTGTCAATGTTGACAATGGGGCAATAGAATTTGTTTCTCAAACTTGTGGAAGTACCGCATACTGATTTTTCTAAAATTTCCAGAATGGTACTTGTCAAAGAGAATCCAGTGGTGGTGCATACCTCCAGTGTTACCGTGACCACTTAAATGCTTCTGATGCTTGCCAATACGCCCATGGCCGACACTCATGTGACCATGCTTCTTCATGTTCTTCTTGAATTGGGTGGTCATTCTGGCCCTCTTTGCTTGGAAATGGTCTTTTGGGTGGCTTTGTTGGGAATATGAGGAACTTTAAGAGATTGAAACTAGGGTTTTGGTAGATCTATATAGCGAGAATTGGTGAAATCAACCAAATGGAAAGGGATTTGAAAAAAATGAAAAATAACATAATGGGAAGGGATTTGAAAAAATTTGAAACCCATAAAATTAGGAAGCAATAAATCTCTTTTGCTTGGTGAAATCGAAATATTAGGAGAGAGGGAATTATTATTTTTTGTTATTCAGGAAATATTATTTTATGTATTGATATTTATGGGTTTAATAAAAAGGATTGTATTTGTAGAATATTGTTCTAAATAAGATTATGTGCAGTAATTATCTCTTAATAAAATGATGAACTAAATCCATTTGGGGCCTCTTTGCCTTTTCGAAAGGTGTTGTTTTGGGCTTCAAATCCGAACAAATTGTAAGCTTTCTTTCGGCACACTAATCTTTTTATAATTAATAAAAGGAGAAAGTTCAAAAAAAACATTTCACTTTTTGTAATTTTAAGAATTTTACGGTTTTTTTTCGTGCAAAATGAATATTATTAAAATTTCAAGAATGTGACTTTTTTTTTTCAAAATGAATATTATAATTTACACCATTACTGAAATTAAGTATATACTCGTTATGGCATTAAAAAATTTGAAGTGGATCTAATTCTTTTTTTTACGTGGCTTTCTCTTTCCTACATGCCATGCTATTTATATATTCTAATTATCCCAACCCTAATTCACTAAAATTTAAAAGAGGTGGATTTGTGATTGAAAAAAACTTGGATTAGATCAAATTCCTTAAGAAGTACCGGCAAATCTTGAAGAAACCCAAAAGAAATCAATCAATATCATGGTGAATTTCACCCACGGTCCTCCAATTATATAATTTATAACAACTCAGTATCTGAAAAATTATTTGTAACATAAAATATCCCAATTATCTAACTTGTAACAATTCGGTACCTGAAAAATTATTTGTAACACAAATATACCCAAATTATGTAAATTGTAACAATTCAATACTTAAAAAATTATTTGTAACGCAAAAATATTTCAAGTTTTATTTTGTAACTAAATAGTACTTATGTTTTCAACTATTATAGTTCATTTAGCATTGTGTTTGGAAAAAATGTTTTTCAGAAAAAAAATTTGTATTTTTAACTTTTTTGAGTTTTAAAAACTATTTTTGGTAAATACAGATAAATAGATATTTTTTCCAGAAATATATTTGAAAAAAAAATAATTTATAAAAATTTAAAAAATTAGTCAATTAAATTAAAAAAATTCAAAATCTACTTTTGGAACATTTAACAGTACTCTCAAACACCTCTTAATCTCTTTAACAGAAGTATAACATGAAATGTCCTGATAAATTTTAATAAAAATAAAATTAGTTGTAATACACAATCAGTAAAATTGAAATTTATCCGATGCGAATATTACATTTAATTTTATTTTTATTAAAATTCATTTGAGGTTGATATTTTATATCAAACTTATATTAGGGAGACTAACATTTAAATGCGGAAATACTGTTTAGTTACAAAATAAAAGTTGAGATACTTTCATGTTATAAAATAAAAATTGAGGTATATTTGTGTTACAAATAATTTTTCAGATACCGAGTTGTTACGAATTAGATAATTGAGATACTTTTATATTATAATTAATCTTTCAGATACCAAATTATTACGAGTTATATAATTAGAGGACCGTTAATGAAATTCAGCCTCGATATCAATTAATATATATAAGAGGCAATACAATGGTTACTGTGGCCAGTACAGTGTTGTGACTGAATTGTCACTTGAAGAAACGACGACGTGCAGCACTCAAGTTTTAATAGAAGCCTACATAAAATGGTGCCGCTTCCCATTGGATCCAGCAGATCCATACAAACAGCACCGATGCCCATCGGGTCCAGCAACCCCTTCCTCAACCATAGACAAACGACTTCGTATCATCAAATCTGCTTTACCGGCAACCAAACGGTGTTGTGCCACCAAAACGTCCCTCTATGGCGTCGTCTCAACTCGATCATTAATTAATCTTCCTCGCAATTCCACCTTACCACCTCCAAACACGACACAGTCCCAATCTCCATTATACGCTGCAACTCTTGATCATATGTTAAATCGCGCTCTTCCTTCGGTCGTTCACATAAACTATATCTTTGAAATTGCTCATGCTCAGCGCAAGCAGATGTCGTTTCAAGCCACGGACAGCCATTTAGCGCCTGAGGATTTTTTTACACTTGAGTCTTTCTTGTCATTTATTAAATGGCTTTCTAATATCGAAAGTGATATATTGATGGCCGGACATAGAAAAACGGTGCCGTTGTGATATTGGTTTCAAAAATCTCCCACCCAAGCCTTAAAAGGGACATATTTAGAAGATAATACCCAGCAACTAAAAAACAATGGAGGGGTTGAGCAGGAGATGAAGTCAAACCCAAAAACATTGATTTTATTCAAATAATAATAGAACTTTAAGCAGTGCCATTTATATTTGCATGTACCAAGATAATTGAAACGTGGAAGGAAATTATGAATGTGTTTGACATATATTCAAAATTTACATATTTTGAATTACTTTTGCTCTTCATCCACTTTGTTATATGGAACTTTCAATCTTTTTTTTTTTATCTTATCATACGTATTTTTTAATTTTACTTAATATTTAAAAAATATTTATTTTACATATTTATCATTAAATTATGATATAATAAAAAGAATTGAAAATACAATTAGTTCCATAAATTTTACTTCATATTAAGAAAATTCATTTATTTTACGTATTTATAATTTAAATTATGATATAATAAAAATGATTAAAAATAAAATTAGTTCCATACTCATAAATTAAGTAAAAATTAATTTTTATATTTCATTTTTTATTATTAATTTAGTATATTAATAAAATAATACATTTCACTGAAATTAAAATTTTGATATAAATAAACATAAACATTTTGACACAGTATAATAGCTTTATTATTTATGGTAGAATTTCAAAAGCACGGATTGCCTTATATTAATTTTGTTACATAAAAATGATAAAGCCTGTTACAACATCTGATATATACTTATAATTTCTTTACCTTCTAATTAATTTGATCCTACATAATTTCAAATTGTTTCAAAATTTATGATATATGATTCATGCTATTATATTTATTATCTAAAATTTTTTCTAATAAAAATAATTATCTAAAATTTTTCTCTCGACCTAAAGCGAGGATAATATACTAGTCTATTATATATTTGAATATTTATTTAAAAAAATGTTAACTTTTATATATTTTCCTGTAAGGCTACACAGAAATACTTATAATGTTAACATTAACTCATGCTTATCACTTTATGTTCTCGTAAAAAGATTATAAAAGTATTTTTGTGGATCAGTTAACAATACATGCTAAATTTATTGGAAATATCTTTTAGATTTGAATTTTACTAAATACATTATTGTAAATAAGTGAAATGTTTTAATTGTATATAAATTTCGAATAGAATTAATTTCAGACTATAAAACTAATAAAGGATATTTGTGCAAAAAAGATTACAAAAGTTGAGTATCAAATAAATGGTTTTAGTTCTAATAGATTATCAATTCTAATGCCAATTCTCTTGCACATAACATAGATTTGCAATTGATGGTTTTATTATTTGATGATTTGATTTTGGTTGGTGCATTGGAAGTTGCATTCTAATTTTCAGAAGTGGATTTTGATTTGTGCTCATAAAGTTGGCAGTTTTTTCATTCAAGTTGCAAAAAATTATTCCTATGTTAAATCAGAACTTTATAATATCGATCAGTTAGACATACTTTTCATAATAAAATTAACGAAAGATATGAAGTTTTAAAGGAATAATACCTACTCGAAATTAATCTTTATTCAATAATAATATAAAATAGGAAAAATTAATATTTATTCTATGAGACTTGACATATTATATAAGTATTTTTCTGAGATTTAAAAATTATGTTATTTGTCTCATCCATTTTATCTACGTTAAATTATATAGTTCTTCTGTTAAATTTTAAGATATTTATTGTTAATCATAAAAAAAATATTTTCTTTTGTTCATGGGGTACTAGTATGATATGTCAAATATTAGAGAATAATAGTACATAGGTCAAACTTCAAATAGTAAATATTAATTTTTTTTATTTCATTATAATCTAATATTTTTCTAATAGAAAATCTAACGAAAAATGTATTAGTATAATATATAAAGCAGATGAGACAAATAATATAATTTTTAAATCTCGATAGATACTAGTGTATTATATTAAATTTCAAATGATAAATAATAAATTAGTCTATAAAATATAATATAATATTATTTATTTTAACAAATAATTAAATAAAAAAAATCTTAAACCAATAATAATAGTCAAAACTAATTTTTAATTTAATAATGATATGTGGATAATGAATCAAATAAGGTCAATCAAGCAAATCATGATATGTGTTGCACATTATGAATTTGTTGAACAAGTTTTGGTTTTTTTTCTTTGTTAATTGTTAAAGAACTTTGACCTCTTCCACTGAACTGTTGTATATATATATATATATATATGGAAGTATTTAGAATAAATAGATTTTGAATTTTTTTAATTTAATCGATTAATTTGTTTTAATATCTTATAAACTGTTTTTTTGTAATTATGTTTTAAAAAAAATATATTTATCTGATGTTATTCACAAACAATTTTCAAAATTTAAAAAAATTAAAAATATAAATTTTTTTTTGAGAAATATATATTTTTAAATACAATGCCAAACAAGCCCGTAAAATCCATCATCTAAATATTCATGGAAGGTGAAACTGCAAATTGCAATTATTTATTGTTAATTTGCGGAGCTAGTTAGGCATGAGTTGATGAACTACGAATTGGGTCAAGTTCATAGAGATTTTAACTTTTATTATTTGACCATTTCTGTTGGTTTTAGACTGAGTTAGTTAAAAACCAAAATAAGTTTTTGGAGGATAGAATATGAAATTTTACAGGGGTAGCCAAAATAATTTTTATAGGGTAGTCATCATCTGCATATAT
The DNA here is from genome assembly GCA_949630135.1 of Balakata baccata. NCBI lineage: Eukaryota > Viridiplantae > Streptophyta > Magnoliopsida > Malpighiales > Euphorbiaceae > Balakata > Balakata baccata. Next base: position 30,792 of record CATIWF010075762.1, read on the forward strand.
TTTCTACAAAGATGTTAAATTGTTATTAAATATTGGTAAACATCGGACAAATATATTCAAATTCTAAATTTTTCCAATTTTTACGGCGTATGAATATTAGTTAAGCTAGCCCTTTATTGTACATTCTATTTGATACATAGGATTACTTAATTAAACCATAGGATAAGTATCTAATTCTATATTTGGTTTAATAAATTAGATATGACTTAATAATTTTAAGAGCTTACTAAACTTATATGACAATTTAACTAATACCATATTACTAATTCCTTTCTAATGAAATTATTAATCCCTACACTAAATTAGTCTTACTATTTTATCTTATTCTCAAAATATTCTTAGTTTTGGATTTTATTTTTCAAGTATTTATATAGGACAAGAGATATTTAAATAGATTATTTATTTTACCAATTTATCACGTAACTTAAACCATCGTACCAAATATGATTAGTTAATATTAGGATTAAAATATTTTGACTAAACAATGACTAACTCAACTAATCTTATAGTTTAATAAAATCCAACATTAATACTAATTATGTGTCTTAAGCAATATGCGAACCAAATAGACTATTATAAATTGCCTATTTTTTCCTACTTAATTCTTCGTTTTTTAAAAAACAAGAATTATATATTTTTAAGAATAACAAAAAGATATTTGCAATTGGTGTTGAGAATTAAAAAAATATATTTATAATTTTTTTATTTAATTAATTGATTTTTAATTTTGTTACAAATTATTTTTTTCAAATTTATTTCTAATAAAAATATATATATTTATATGATCTTTTCAACAATGCCAAACATACCCTTATCTAAGCTAACGGATTTTGACATACAAACATAATTCTTTTGCTTAGGCAGTTACCTAAAGCAAAATCAAGAAACTCTTCACCAAAAAAAAAAAACAAAAAGATTTAACTGAATCAATCAAATTGCTAATTAGCTGACTTGTACCTAACGCTACGAGGCAAATAGTTAATAACAAACACTAAAACTGCCGCCGCTGCTTCTTGACCTGGCCCTGCTCTCTCCTCTCCCGCGTCATCAAAATTCTTTCCCTCCTCCCCAACTCCTTCACTCCCCTATTCCTTTCTTCTCATACTTTCTTTACGCCCATTCAAGCCTCGCCCTCTTTAACAAACTAACAATTCTTCTTCTACATGCCAATCACTTCGCCATGGCCCTTTCCTCTCTTTCTTTCATCTTCATCGTCCTCGGCCTTTCTCTTCTCTCTGTTTCAATTTCTCAATCCCCTCCTCCTCCCAAAGGTTTTCACTTTCGCTTCACTTCTTTCTCTGTTTTTAATTGATTGTTATACTCATTTTCCTTTCTTTGTTCCATTTCTCAGGTACTCTAATTAATTGTGGCGCCACCGCACCTTCCACAATCGACCGCCGCCGATGGGTTACCGACGAGGGGTTTATCACCGTTGGGACTCCTAAGAATCTTACAATTCCGGTCCTCGTTCCCATCCTCTCCACCGTCAGATCATTCCCTTTCAAGGGCAATCTTAATCACAAATTCTGCTATGTGATTCCGGTTTTCCGCGGCGCTCAGTACATGATCAGGACCACTTACTTCTACGGCGGGATCAACGGCAACTCTGTGCCGCCAGTGTTTGATCAGATTGTGGATGGTACTTTATGGAGCATGGTGAATACTACGGAGGATTATGCCAACGGCATGTCGTCTTATTATGAAGGTGTTTTTCTGGCTCAAGGGAAGACTATGAGTTTATGTATCGGTGTTAATTCGTACACGGATTCCGACCCATTTATTTCGGCCTTGGAGTTCGTGATTTTGGGGAGTTCGTTATATAATTCCACGAATTTTAAGCTCTCTGGCCTTAGCTTGGTTGTAAGGCACAGTTTTGGAAACAATGGATCGATCATTCGGTGAGTTAAACATAGCTCTCCAGAATTTTGAATTAGTGGAATTTGTGTTAATTATGCTTAGAGACTGAATTTTACTTTTTAATTCCTAGATATCCTGATGATCGATTTGATCGGTTCTGGGAACCATTTGGGGCCAGAGATCCCACCATATCCAACAACAAAAATGTATCCGTTTCTGGTATCTGGAATCTTCCTCCTTCGAAGGTATTCGAAACAGAGCTGAAAGCTGCTCAATCTGGTCCCATGGATTTGAAGTGGCCTTTAGAGCCCCTTGAAAATGCTTGGTACTATATTGCTCTGTATTTTGCCGATGATCGTAATTCATCTGCCGCTGCTACAAGGTTTCTCAGCGTGAGCGTAAATGGGATAACTTATTACAAGAATTTGAGTTTGTTCCAGGCCGGCACTGCAGTCTTTGCAACACAGTGGCCACTTGGTGGTCTTACAACTCTCAGTTTAGCTCCTACTTCTGGTTCTGACTTTAATCCTTTCATCAATGCTGGAGAGGTTTTTAAGGTGTTGGCACTAGGAGGAAGAACTCTCGTAAGAGATGGTATGATTACTGATAATTAGCTTTCTTTTTCTGTTTATTTTAATTAAATGTTGGAGCTGTTTATTTGCCTTTGATTCATCCAATGCATCTTGTTGGACAACACAAAAGTATGATTTTTGCTCAGAAAAATAAATTCTTTTCATGCCATAGCTCAGTGAAAATATTCAACCTAATGTTTTAGGATAGGTGGAGTTGGAGTTTTGTTTAATATTGCGTATTTAGTAATAATTTCTTTTTGAAATATTTGACCTTACTATTCCCCCCCCCCCCCCCCCCCCCCGATTCTGTTATTGTTCATCAAATTATTGGTTAAATTGGTTTTCATATTTTATGTTGCAGTATTAGCTTTGGAAGAAGTTAAAAGCAGTCTTCGGAACCCTCCACAAGACTGGACTGGTGATCCCTGTATGCCTCATCAATATTCTTGGAGTGGAATTACATGTGCTCATGGGCCTCGGATTCGTATAGTTGCTCTGTTAGTTGGACTTACTCTGGATTTATCATCTATCATTGACTGCTATAGTTTCACATATAATGTACTTCATCTTTCTGTGTTGTTTCCAGGAATCTGACAAGCATGGGACTTTCAGGAGCATTGTCACCAAGAATTGCTAGAATGACTGCATTGACAGACATGTAGGCTGCCAAACCTAAATTCACTTATAACTAGAAATTGAAAATGAATTTTTTGGAATTGACTATCTGTTATTTTGACAGCTGGCTTGGAAACAATAGTTTGTCAGGTGCAATACCTGATCTCTCTTCATTAAAGCTCCTGAAAACATTGTAAGATTTACTCTCTTCCTGTTATTATTTCTTGTTCTTAAAATGCAATACTTGGTGGGCATAGAACATCGATATATAAGAGGCCAATTCAATTATTTTTCAAATGAAACTATTTGTCTTATACTTATAGTGTAATAGACTACTAAGGATACCCCTTGAGGGGCTTGCTTATACTTAATTTTTCCCTTTTAGACCATCCAATTTGTTGAAAGATGGAGTGTTGGTTGGGGGGGAATTCAGTACTGCTTAAATGGAAATAATGGAATTTTATTTTTGTTCTTCTTATCTGACATTATTTTTCTTTTTAAGGCACTTGGAAAACAATCAATTTACTGGAGAAATCCCTTCATCATTTGGAAATCTTACAAATCTTAGAGAACTGTAAGTATTACTTACTAGAGTAAAATATCCATATTGCAATTTCCTTTGCTTATTTTTCAATGCATTGCTTGTTTTCTATCAAGGATCACTACATGTTGCATATATACTGCAGCCGAAAGGATTAGCATATTCCTCCACTGATAAAGGCATCAGATTCTGTTAAGCTTTGAATCTTGGCTAAACCACATAAACTGTTACTAATAGCATTATGATTACTGGTGCATCTCATTATATCATCCGTAATATGAAAGTTTTATGCAACAAGTTTGATTTTTTTCCCCCTGGTCATCCTTAACTGAACAACAAGTCTCATACATTTGTTTTCGAGACAATATTTTTATTGGAAATTTTATTTTTCGGGGGGCAAATTTTGTGCTTTTTCTTATTTTTCCTCTTTCTAGGTATTATGATTTCTATATGAATTTTGGTTAGAACTGTTATGAATCTTTGAAATACGAAGGAAAAGTCACCAGAAGAGTAATTCTTCCATTTCTTTTCCATATTTCTACAATCATTTGGCAGACAATTAGAGCATATGATTATCAGCTTTGTATTAAGTTGAGAATGGTGTTCTGAATCAAAACACTGTTGGCATAGGGTATAGGATCATGCCAAAGGCTCAGATTTTGCTGGCATTGATATTTTGTGCATGGAAATATGACTAAGAAATTAGCAAATTATTCTTAACTTCCTTAACAGGAATCTGGATGAGCATTTCTTCAAAATAAAAGTTCCTTCACCCTCATTGAAGATGACATATGATTAGATGCTCTCACTTATGCTAAAGCCAATGCATTTTTATCTCTTGGAGTAGGAAACGTGTAAAGTTTTGTTAATATATGTCTCATCTTAAAGTGAGATGAGTTGCATTCAAAATATTTTAATTTCCATCTTTTAGGCCGCTGAGATCTTGTAGTCCCTTCTGTTTGAACACTATAGTTCAGTTACAGCAGTATGAATTTTCTATGTCAAAACATTAAGCACGTTCATTATTTTTCGGATAAAAAAACCAGGTTTTGTTTTATTGCATTATTATTATTATTGGAGCATGTTCTGGACAAATCTCCAACGTATATTTCAAATTAGGAATGTTATGTTTTTCTGCTAAAACATTCATATACTTAAGGTGTGTATAACAGATAGGAAGATAATACCAACGATGCTGCTTTGGTTTGTATTCAAGGGGCTCTTATTACAAGTATCTATTATATAGTCAATTCCTACAGCAGAAAGATGTACACATTCTGTATTGGATTTTGGAAAATTCTAAATTGAAGGAAGGTGACTGGAATTCAGTTTCTAATTCCATACCATAATATTCCTGACACAGCAGTAAAACAGTTACTTTCTTGAAGTAGACACTAAATATTGAATTTCTTTTCTGGTAGAAGTTCACTGTATCAAAGAGGTGCACAATTAAGTGGTATTATTTGCAGTATTTTTTTAATTTCATTTTTAGGGACTCATTTAAAATATTTTGTACACAAAAAAGAATCTGGTAATAATGAGTTACCCAGTTAAGTGCCCTCACAAAATTGAGGGGAAATGGTTCATGTAAACAGGCTGAAAAATTATTTCACATTGAACCTAAAGTTAGGCCATAACGGAGTATTGGACAAAGAATAGAGTTATGGAGATTAAATCAACTTTCATGTGATTTATATTGATAAAAACCTTGGCTGATCTGATCGATTTTCTTTGGACTCTGCTGGCCGTAGAGAAAATAATATATAGGCTCCGTTTGGTTTAGCTATTGAGTCCAGCTGATAGTTGTTAGCTGATTTATGCTGGTGTTTGGTAAAATTAGATGAAAAAGCCAGCACAGAAAAGGGGCGATATTGATTAACTTTATGATTTGCAAGCAAGTTAAGAAATTATTAATCTCTATTTGGATCCCAGCCTGATCATTAGACTTTCTAAATTAAAAGTAGGCCAACTTTAAGAAAGTTAGCGTGGCAAATTCCTGATTTCTCTCGTGTAGAGTAATAATCTCATAGATTGCACTACTGCATTTTACTTCTCACCATCATAACCTGCAGAGATGCTGTATACCGGCATTCTATCGTTGACATTGGTATGTTGCTGATTTCTTTTGATTTGTCCGCATTCATTGTGAATTGGACCAATATATCTATTGCAATATTTGTATTAAAACGTGCACCTTGGATGCAATTTGTGACACATATTTTGAGGAGTTGATATTATGATTATATAGTACACGTATATGATTGGCAATCAATTCTCATGGTTAGAACCGTGTCCTTGATTCATTACATGAAAGATTAATCTCCGCTAAAATTATATTACATTTTTTACAGTGTAGGTTTATTTAGCAGGTATTATTACAGGCTTCCCTTGTGATCTGTTTTTTGTTGGTGTTATTCGAAAGAAACTCTATTTGATGAATTTTATTTTCTTGCTTTTTTAATTGACAGTGTGGTCTTTTGAAGTTCAGAATTTGCATTGCGTTTATTTCCTCTATTTAGCTTTCTGTGCTCCCAACTGCTGCTGCTTGCTGATGCTTTAAGAAGTAAATTAGATGGTTAACCATATTATCTATGCTGACCTGTTTTCATTTTTACTGAAGATCTGGTTATGTTTTTGATTGTCGGTGTAACAATGCCATTGAATGGCAGCGCATTAACAGAATATAATCTATTTATTGGACTGCTAATGTGAGATTCCTTGTGTCTCTCAGATTTTTACACATTTCCCCATGTTTTCTGTTTATTGGATTGCTATTGTGATATTCCTGATTTGATTCATGGACCTGACTTAGTCCTTGTGTCCCTCAGATTTTTACAGAATAATAATTTAACTGGTCAAATTCCAAATGGCCTTACTGGAAAACCTGGGCTGGACCTAAGGTAAAATTTGATACGCAAGTCTTATGGTATAACTTTGTCAATTGTTATTTATAAAAAGCAAGCATATATGAAACTGCCGGTTTAATCTGATTGTTTAAAATAATTCACTTGTTACCAGGACTTCTGGAAACCAGTTAACATTTCCGCCATCTTCTTGAGTAAACAAAACGTATGCATTCAATTCAATGCAAAGGTGACAAGGATGAATTTATGATGAAACCAGATATACTTTGTACTCTATATAGCAATAATCTGTAGAGTTCTCAAAATTTTGCCGGAGGTTTTGTCATTGGAAGCTTTCTCTGGTTTGCTGGAAGTTTTACGGTATCAGCTCCCCCTGGTTTAACTAGATACAAGCCCCTTGATTCAATTGCGGGCAATGTCTATGTATACTTAAATTGGTTGTTCATAAAAGGTGAATATGATTCTTTTCTCTGACACAACATAACTGAATCATGTCCATATGTATTCATTCTTTAATATGTAATTCTTTTCTCTCTTTTCTTGATGTAACAAGAATATAACTGTTTCCTAGATTTTATAAAATGACAGGTTTGATTGTTAGCTGTGGCTTAATTCTTCTATCGTTCAGTTGCACTAGCAACAAATCTTTGAACTCTAAATCTTCTAAATGGGCCATTAAGAATTCTCTACCATATGCCTTTCCAATTTTATAGATTCTGAAGTTTGGTTTTGCCTATGGGAATAGTAGCATATGTACAGTAAAAGAAAGAAGCAATACCTTCTCTTAGACAATTAATGGTTACTCCAATTGCATTTAGTTTCAATCCAAGACTAGATTCCTCTCTCTAATCCTTCCATGTGGGCCTTCCTAATTCTCAGGCTCTGCCTCTTCCATGTGCCCTCATCTCTTACCTAACTAGTTCTGATCCATAAGTCATACGACTGTACTTAATCACTTATAGATACAAAGTGGAAGCTAACTAAATTATGTATGGCTTAAATACATTTAGGCTTGGAAGCTTGCCCTTTTTTAGTTCTAGTAATTGGATGCAATTATTAATCCCAGGAAAAATAAAAGATAAGCAGATAAGATTATTTTGTAAAAAAGAATATAACATAAAAATAAATATAATGTCAGCATTTACATTGTAATTCATGAGATCCATCATAACTAAGGGAAAAAGGATTCAAGAATGAAATGAAAGAACTGAAGAAAAAACTAAAGAAAAAATGAAAAAGAAAAACTCAACATACTGGACAATCCTACAGATCAGAGAAAGTTTGAATTTGGCTACCCACATTCTCATCCTCACCTTTCTAATCTGCCTTTCTTAAGAGGAAACAGAGGTGGCAAATGACTGCTCTTCACCTGTGTGCAAATTGGTACATTTATCATTGGCCTTATTCTAATAGTAGCTGATCTTGTTCTCTCCAATCCTTTCTTCATCCTTTTTCCATGCTTCTCTCTGTTTCCAGAACCTTCTTTTCCTTGTTCTTTGGAGACGATATCGGCTAAGGAGCTAGAAGAAGATGATGTTGAGGAAGAAGATGATGATGGAGATAAAGAAGAAGCACGTTGCTTCTTTAACCTTAGCAATTCTTTCCAAAGAACAGTACATTTTGGAGGTCTTGGTGATGGGTCATCATCAACAAACCAATTCACTCTTGTCTCCTCCTTATTCACTTCTTCTTCTTCCTCTTCTTCATTTTCTTTACTTTTGAGACTTATTTTATGAAGCTTTTCAGACTGCTGCATTTGCCAGAAAGGAAGTAATTTGCCTTCAAAGAAAAGCTCATCCGCAGTTAACATAGTGGCATGGCTACTTACATTGTTGTTTGAGAGGAATTCGAAGTCTGCATTTCTTACCTTTTCCTTTTCAATTTGTTGGTCCTTTTCAGCCTGTGGATTTGGACAAATGGAAATGAAGTTGTTTTCATCCAAGAATTCTGCAGAGAAAGAAATTCGAGGACTCGAAGGTTGATCGATAGGCCTAGATGTTGCTTGACCAGTTTCTATTGACACCATTTTTAGTTGTTTTTCTTTAGATAAATTCAAGAACAAGAATAAGAAAGTTGGTAGGGTTGGGTATGAGTGTGAAGAAGTGCATGAGACTTGTGATATTTAAAGGGAAGAAAGATGCTTCTGTTATGTTAAAAGTAAAATTTAAAATCTTTGTTTCCCACAAATTATTAGGTAGATTGGAGAATAAATCAATGACACAATATTATATATTTAATTATTTTATTTTTATTTTTATATAATAAAATAATTAAATACATATTGTATAATTGATTTGTTATACTTACTAAGAATTAACATTTTCTTGAATAATTATTGTTAGTAATTTGTTTTGGTCTGGACGGTGAAAATATTGTAAAAATATTAAGTGGTCTACTCAACTCCTAGCAAGTGAGCTAAGAGGGTGTTTAGAATATAGGAACAGCACATGGACACCTTGGGAACTAAAGACAATCCCTTTCACCTCTTTTTTTCTTTTTCATTCATTCCTTTATAGTTTATTTATTTATTTTTTCAATACATATTAATTTAAATTTATAATGAGTAGACTTATTAAGAGCATATTATTAAAGAGTATATTAGAGTATTTTTACATATAGAGTATATAATTTTTTATAAGTTCAATAAATTTTTTTTTATTTTACTTTATTCTATATAAATTAATATTTATCAAAAAAAATTATAAGGAGATATTAAAGTATTTTAAAGAAATATACTAATAAAAAAGAAAAAATACATATAAAGTTGAAATACATTTATTACCATTGAAAGAGAGTGAATATTGGCTCTTTAAACGTAAAGTGTCAAAACATTATCTACTTTAAATTATAAAAAAAATATAGTTTGAAACATTTTTATAAAATAATTTTTTATTTTAAAAAGCATAATTTAAATAAAAAATTTATAAAAAATACTCTAATAAAGTAAAACACTCATTTTCAAGTTTTAATGACAACGGCAGAGAAGCTTTGGCTCCTCCTGTGTAATTCTCGGTATCGAGACCCATAACAACCAAAAAAGTTTTATTCTATATTTATGTTTCAAACTCAATATCTTTATTATCCTATGTGAGAAGTTCTACTCTTTAGCTTTGAAGAAAGTGAGAGAGAAAGATTAGAAAAAAAAGTTTAAAGATAACAGGCATTAATTATTTAGTTGGATCAGTCAAAGATGAGCTCTAAGAATTGACTCTAACATGGAAAAGAAATAGAGTAACATGTGGTCGCATGAGAGTAATTTCTTGCCATGTGATGGCTGAATCAAAGATATATGAAATGCATCTAAATGACATGAATACCCTTTGAAGGGGCTTGGCCTTTACTGGTAGAACATGCAATTCTTGGTTTAAGGGAAAGGGTTTTCTTGGTATATGGATAAGAAATAGGTGGTAGATATCATGCCCAATGCTTAAAAAGCTTACAATGAGATTTGGACAGGTCTAATTAAATCCAGACAGCTAATAAACATAGGAGTAATCTTTTGGTTAGAATACACATAGGATTTTATAATGTAGCAGCTCATAATTTTAAGCATTTTCTGGTCCTGATCCCACCCTTCTATTATTGAAGGAGACAATAATGTTAAAGCTTTAACAGACCCAATAAACAACAAATCCAAACATGTGATTAACAAACTAAATTGTGATTAATTATTCTGTCACAAATTCACAATTTCTTCTCCTCCCTCTTCTTTAATTCTTCTTTGGCCTTTTGGTACTTTAAGGTGATTTATCCCAACCTTTTCAATTCCAGCACATGGGGATGACCATTGTCCACTCCCACAATCATCTAGGACTTGTTTGTTATTGCGTTTTGAAAAAATACTTTTTGTATTTTTTATTTTGTTTTTCGTTTCGAAAATTACTTTTGGTATAAGCAAGTAAATATATTTTTTTAAAAAGCAGATTTGAAAAAAACTGTTTATAAAAAAATAAAAAAATTAATTAATTAAATAAAAAAAATTCAAAACCAGTTTTTAGAACCGTCAATAGTAATCCCAAATACTTCTTATCGTTTGTAACATTTTTACTAAACAGAAATACTAAGGATACTCTCCTTTACTCACCTCCCTAATTAGTTAGTGAAAACTCTCTTTTTTTAGCAACTAATAAAGAAATAAATGTTGGAAAGTGTTTAAAATAGAAAAGTGAACTTAAAATTTCTCTTCCATGAAATCACATGAAAGTGCATAAATATCATTTTCAAACAAATTCATGTTTTGACTTTTTCATAAATTAATAAGGTTGTACTTATCAATCCATGGATTGTGGCTCAATTTGACAATACATGTTGAGTTTATTTGGAAGATTTGAATATCATTAAATATATCTTTGGAAATGAGTGAATAGTCTTAACTATAACCAAACTCCGATTAAAATTAGTCTCTATAAAACGGATGAAGATATGTCATTTAAAAAAAATTAAATTTATCGTATTAAACTAGCAAGTCATTTTTTTCTCCGCCAATTGTAGTTTCCTAATCGAAATAGACAGAACTCTTAAGTAGCAAGGAAAGCAAGCAATAGGAAGTAAAAGTGAAGGGAGACCATTTTCTTTTTCAAGAACAACAAGGCTGCAAGAGAGTTAAAAAGTACACTATCATTTAGGGCCAACACAGTACATAAGTGGGTTAATAGACAGAGAATTGGATTGTAACTAATCTCGGGTAATTATAGGAAAGGACCAGAAAATTTGGTGTTTTGACAAACTTAGAGAGGAAAACTAAGTTGAGTGAGTGAGTGAGGAATGAATGAGGCATTGGAGGTGGTATATGTATAAAAATAAAAGAAAATAAGGAAGAATGATTGACCCTGAAAAGACTCCAAGGAAGCAAAGTGAAGAAGTAGGGGACCATATATAGACTCAATTATGTTAAATTAATAATGCAAAGCTTAGCTGTACTTAACATCAACCAACATCTTGTTTTTATTAGATTATCATATAAATTTCTTAATTGGTTCTGTCTATCATATGCATACAACAGATGTTGCCTGTTAGAGAGAGAACATATATGGTTGAGTTTTCTTGACTATGACCAACACTTAATTAACAATTTTGTTTGTTCTTAGTAGGCTAATAGCCATACGAACACTATACCGTAGAAATAGTCATCTCCTTACACACTATAAAATTGTTAAACTTCTATCAACAGTAAATGGTAGCGAGAATATTAGAACTCGAGACTTCATACAATTCGCACAATATATATATATGGGTGAAATTGATGCTCTAATTTGACTGAAATTCATACAAACCAATCACAAATTCAGTTGTTCCACTCAATCTCTCCAGTCTTCACCCTACTTCTCCTCAATTCTCCTTCCATGCCCATCTTTCCTCCCAGTTACTCTTTCACACGATCTGATCTTCTAGAAAATAGGCAAATGGGACCAATTTGATAATGTCACCTAATCATTTGAGGCTGAATTGTACTGGAAGCTAGAAAGCCATTAATTACCACTAAGTATGACATTGTCCAGTAAATCAAAGACCAAAAACAACATTATTAACATTATATTGTCTGCTTCTCGGCATGTTTTACTATGATAATGAACAACTATGAGTTCTAGCATTTGCAGACAAAAAGTTCATCGTAGCAGCCATTTCTCTGAACTATAGGACACTGTGTTTGTGGGCTGTTGATTATGGTTAATTACAACTTAGTTACTAATAATTAAGTTAGGCCAGAAATTGAATATATATGTTGAGGACTATTATTATGATATGGTTGTATGCTCTGAACAGGGCTATTATGATTGTGACAAACAATAATGTCTAAGTTAGATAGTGTAGAAGTAAATTTTGACTGAATGTTCGCATTTGATTTCTAGTTGGTACTATCAATTAATTCCCTCTCCATGCCCTACTTATTATATGATACTTTGATACAAATGTTTCTTCTTGAATATATATATTGTTCAATTAATCTCATTTGACTGATGAAAATCTAGAGTCATCATATAACCTCAATATATTTTAATCAACATCAAGATTATATATAAATATATCTTATTTATGATATACCCTCAATAACGTTTAGTTTAATATTATTGTTGTGGTGATCAGGATTGTAAAATTTTGAATTCAAATCGACTTTAATCGAATCAGGCTCTTGTATAAAAAAAAAAAGAAGAAATCTTATTTCTAATTAGATAGTTTTTGAAATTTTTATTAGGGTTTAAATCTCTAATTATATGTTGTTTTTCAAGACAAGCACTCATTTAGATATTGTGCAAGCGACTCTAAATAAACTAATTAGAGTAATGGAAATGGCAAAATGAGTAGCAGGCGAATCAAATCATTAATCCAACATTACCTTAATTCATCCTTAGATTTCTTTGATATGTATCCACAAAACAAAGAATTGGGCAGTGCTTGAAATTCAAAATAAATTGGAAAATTGTCTGGCCTGTCCTACCCTAACTATAATATCCTTGACACCTTAAACAATATCATTATTTTGATCACATTGAACAAATGTCAATATTCAACTGAAAAAGCATGAGATTGAATTAATGATGAGCAGATCGATGACATGTTAGATATAAATGAGCATGAATCAGCAGAAGGCGAACATTAAGGTCGTCATTATTTTTTCTTTTGTTTTTTTAAGATTTTTTTGGTTGGTGTTACGAAACAGAAGTAGTTATACTTTGCACCCATTATAAAAAATTACTATTAATAAATGGTGATGAAGATATTCAAACTCGAAATATCTTTTAATTTATTTTTAAAGATATTTAGTGAAAATGAGAAAAGGACCACGTAAATAACTGTGTGATTGAGAGGGAGTGATGACACAGGTGAGCTGTCTCTTGCATTCATCCATTAAATGACAATTGGGTTAATCCAAATCTTGATGTTAACCTTAGATTTCATCACACTTCCAATACCACAGCTTCCATCTCTATCATTCTGCATTTTTCAGGTTCCTTTGGTACATCTACCTCACCTTTATTTCTTCTTCTTAATAACATTCAGCTTTTACTTCACTGAATTTCTAGCTTTGCCATATACATTTTTAATTAGAAAGCTTAACAGATTGGTTGCTATCATCAATTAATGATATGCACAGAGTCCTGGTAATAAGTGTGACAGAATTTCTATCTTTGCTAGATTTTTAATTTAAGATAACATTTTCGTTTCTTTTTTTTCTGATTGGAAAAAGAAAATCAAAGTAGAAACAGTATTATGATAAGTTCAATTGCAAAGAGACGACAAATTGCAGACCACAAGAGTTTTTCATTGGGATGGCCTACACTTACACACCAGTCTGCACCAAACACAGATAGTGAGACAGACCCAATGCAGATAATCATCCCACCTAGTAAAATTTTCAACTTGCTTTCCTTCCTTTTTCCTATTTTTATCAACTATTTATCCAAAAATAAAAATAAAAGAAAAGAAAATTGGAGCCCTACTTTGCTTGGTAATATTATTTATTATTATTATTATTTAGGAGATCTCAGCTATACAATACAAATTTTATCTCCTTAAACTCACTGTAAAAGGGTTAAAATGAATTTTTTGTATTAAAATTTTGGCACCTCTATCAAAATGTATCAAATATTTGTTTTATATCAATTTAGTATCACATCTTTACAATTTTATTTCAAAATAATATTTACTGCATAATTCATCTGACGTGAACATCGAAAATACATATGTCATACCATATTACATGTTACTTAAGATAAAAAAATACCACATTTTTTTAGTATTTAAATATATGAGTCGGTAATATGTTGTTTTTTATTTATTTGAAATGATATATGATATGATATGACACATGTATTTTCAATATCCACATTAGATTAATTTTACAGTAAATATCGTTTTGAAACAAAATTGTAAGAATATTGTACTAAATCGATGCAAAACAAAGGGTTGATATCATTTTGATACAAGTGACAAAATTTTGGTACAAAATATTTATTTTATCTCCATAAAACAGATAAACTTCTGACAATAACATATAAGTTTGCAATGGCAAAAAATTTCGAAGTCGAAATCTCCATTAATTTTAAAAAACCAAATTATAATAAATCACTACAGAAAAACACCTAAGTAGAGATCACAAATAGCAACCACAATAATTAGCTACAACACTACCACAATAATTATTTATATCTGAATATGATGGAAATTTGATTTTATATTAAATTTTCTATTATTTAAATAATTATTATATATATATATATTTAATTTAAATAAGAAAATTTCCATATAAGCACAAAAAAAAAAAACTTAACTCTAATTAACAATATTCATATGGAATTAGAAATTGGTAAGAATAAAAGATTTTGATTGAAAATTAAGTGTTAATAAATAAGGATTGAATTAATGTGTAGTCTGCAATACTCCAATGTCCATTTGCTTTTTAAAAAATTAAAAGATTAAATAATTAATTAGAAAATCTGATTCATGGCCCATGCATATGCACTTCCTTGAAAAAAATTGAATTTCTATTCAGATATATGTATGTAGCTGGATTATATGCAATTTTGGGAAAATGTCTACCTAACATATATATTTGACAATTAATTCTTTTATTTCCTTAAATAAAAATGATAATTTAAATTTTGAAAATGTGATAATAGAGAAACAGCATTGCTGCTTCATAATTCATAAAGCTATACTATATAATAAATTAATACACCGTCTTATCCTATATGATAAGAGATTCCAGGAGGAAGGTGAGCTTTTGGTTCCCTGAAGCTTCATTTACTCTTTTGCAAATTGATGATTCCACATTTCCACTGTTAAAAATATTTTTCTGAAAAACTTCTCAGTCTGAATTCAATTTTTTATTCATAAAATAAACTAATATTAATTTGGCACTTAAATATTTGAATAATTTGATTTAAATAATAGTTTTTTAACTATCCAGTAATTCAGTTTTGTGCCAATAGACCTATTAAGAGTAATGCGTTTATTTCCAAATTTTAAAGATACTCCACGTTCAGAATTCAAATGCTGAGAACTTAACCAATTACCATTCTATATTTCTATCTCAGCTCTTGGAGTAGAATTATTTTTATTTAATATAAAACTCTCTTTGAAATTCAAACTAGCAATGTTTTCAATGTCTTTGAATGAAAATAATAATAGTGATAATAATTTTTCTTCCTAAACGACAAAATATACACAACGTCCACTCAAACTTATGATATGGGAAATTTAATTACAAAAAAAAAAAATGAAAAAATACGATACCATTCCCCCCCAAAAAAAAGAATTTTTTCAGCTAATGTCTCAATAACATCAGAACAAAGTAGAAGCAGACAAATTCAAGCTTAAATATTGAAAAAGAAAAGGTTAACGATCGTTGTTATAGAACTGGTGAAAATTGAAAAGCACAATTAATTAATACACCACATGCATGCCACTGAAAAGATTAACATAGATTAGCTTCACTAATTAGTTTACTTAATTGAGTTAAATTAAATCTGAAAGATTAATTGATTAACAATAATTAATTAGATTTCGTTACTGATGATGGTCTTGTTTTGCATCATGGAGTTCTTGCAATGAGCAATTGCACCTTGAATGGCACTCTGCAACTCCTCCATTGATGAACTATTATCTGCATAATACGTTCCTCCGCTGCTGATCTTACCAGTGGCTGAACTCACGAATCCGTTTCTACTTAGCACGCCGGAGTGGCTTGGCGATGACCGCATCGATGATGGGCAGCTCGATACGCAGCTTTTCCTTCTTGGGTACCTTAAGTTTCCCGAGAAAGAGTGGGAAAATCCTCCATTACTTTCTTTTCTTGCATTCTTGACAGAGATATCAGATCTCTCTGTTTTCATGGAGAATGAGAGACTGCTTATTATTGCTGGCGCTGGGCCTGTTGGCAATGGATTAATTAAGCTTTCCATTTTCTGCTGCTGTTTCTGAGAAAGTTTTTCGTATAAGGGCTTCACTTTCTTCAAGTACTTCCTTATAACTTCTTTTGCTGTGGCGCTCATTCTTCTCACCGAAGAAGAACCACCCGATACTGTGTCGTTTTCGCGGTTCTTGGGATCTTTCTTGAATACAGAGGAGAATCTTGATAGAGAGAAATATTTATTACTCCTCTTGACCTGATGCTGATGACAATTATTGTTGTTGTTGTTAAGCCTCCTGAATTCATCATCTTCGGTGACGGAACTGGGTCTAGAAGAGTCACACTCGCCGAGCAAGGCGAGATCGCTGGTGAAGGAAGAGGTGGAGTCATTAGAACTGCCGGTGGAGTCACGAGAGGCGGTGGTTGTAGTGTCGGAGGATGAGGAAGTGCTGGAAGAAGCTAAAAGGAGTGTACGGACCATAGAAATGCGAGGAGAGAGATGAAGAGGCAACAGCTGGCCCTTGTAGAACAACTCATCAGCTGGGCATAAAGCTGTAGAGGATTTGCGAGGAGAAACAGAAATGGTGAACTCAAAATCAGAAGAAGAAGAAGAAGAGAAAGAATGAGAAGGTGAAGAAGGTAGGGTTTGAGATGATCTAATTGAATCTTTCTCTCTTCTCCTCCCCATTATTCTTAGTTACTACATTAGAGATGAGAAAGAGAATGATGAGCTTTCGAGAACAAAATTGAGTGAGAAGGATCCTTCTTATATTGATTTGATGAATTAGAGAAATTTTCATATAAACTCGGTTTATAAAATGGTAAACTAATCTAACCGATATATATTAATTAATAAAAATAAAATAATTAATTTTATATATGGTCACTTAATTTTAATATTATTCTAGTAAAATTACATAATTTTTTTATTCCATAAAAGTTATTTAACTATGTTTAATTTCAATAAAGTTATTTTTTTTTATTTTTTAACTGTTAACAACTGAAAAAATCGTACTAGTATTCTAGTTGATATATGAGATATGTCACGTTACTATAAAGATCAAATAAAGTACAATATATTTTTTACAACTTAATACCCACATCTCCACCATAAGTTAAAATTAATGTCAATTGAGATGCTAGAACTCTATTTGACATGTACAATAATATTTTATTTGATCTATAAGGTGACGTGATATATTTTATGTGTCAATTGGAATGCTAGTACTAATTTTTCAGTTGTTGATTATTGAAAAATCGTCGGAAATAATTTTATTAAAACTAAATTATAGTTAAATAATTTTTATGAAAAAAAATTATATAACTTTACTATAATAATATTAAAAGTAAATGACCACAGATAAAATTATCCTTTATAAATAACATGTAAAATGACCGTATATAAAATTAACCTCTATAAATAATATGTAAATTGGATCTACATGAAAATTTATCGGTTAAATATTATGAGGATGGATTAATTTTGGAATTTTGACCTCACTCTCAAAGGTGGCGAGTGTAAGACAAGCGCCACCGCGAATTAATTTATGGTCCAAGTATATCAAAATCCTGGATCTGAAAAACGGAAGGTCACATGGCAGCTTGGATGAGTCTCTTTCCATGTGTTTTCTCAGTTTCTCCTTCCGCCCCCACCCGCCTCTTCCTCTTTATCCGCTCTTGCATCTGTGTGACAACATGCAGTGACGACTCACGTGCCTTAATCGCGAAAGGTGGGGTTGGATCATGGCTTCACAAAATGACATATTGTGAAGAAATTTCTTATTTATATGTATTTATTTATTCAGCTCACAATATGATAAATCATATTATAATTTAAGAAAATATTATCGACACTTTCTTTTCAATAAAAACTTGCTATTCTTAAAGGTTGCTGCAACAGAAAATTTCTTAATTATATTCCGTCTATCCAGTTTTATATATATGTATATATATATATATATATATATACATCAATGAGAATAAAATCAAATGCATATTATAATATAATAGAATTAATTTTCGAATAATATCAAATGTATATTATAATATAATTGAATTAATTTTTGAATAATACCACAATAGATTGAATCCATCTGAATCCTTTGTATTAATTTTGCTGAAGCAGAATACTCAAAGTAGAAATGATGTAATTAGTGTGGAAAGAGGTGAGTGATTAATTAGTAGCTGCGGCTGACTCATATAACAGTTGTACAGTCCAATATTAATAATTAATCTCTTTTTTACCACTTTTAATTCATAAGTTTGATCTGTTATACAGCTGTTTTGGCTCTAAAGGCTAAATCTTTTTTTTTTCCAAATAATATTTAGTCATTTACGATATGGGTTCCATTATTATATTAGATTCTTTGGGACAACAAAAGTAATTTTGCTTTGTGTTATAAAATACACAAGCATGTGCGAAAATCGGGTCAACCCAGCTAATTAACTACACCATGGGATTTTATCATAATACTTTGGACTCAAAATACTAAAAAAAAAAAAATTGTTAGTTTTTGTTATTTAGCCCTGTAACGGTTTTTGGTTCATTTAGCAATCTGAATTCCTTTTTTGGTCCATTTTATTATTTATCAAATTTATAAAACTAAATATATGATTTATTGTTATTGATAAGACATCTTTAATCAAATCAAATATTTTTTTTATATCATGTTAGCGTTAAAAGATTTTATGTACATTTTACGAATTAGACATAGAGTAAGATGAATAAAAAAATAAATTTATGTAATTAAGTAGAAAAAAAATCACTATAAAAAACTAAATGACGAAAATGAACATTCTCATAAAGCTAGATATGAGTTGAGCATAAAACTTTTATTAGTCTTTTCTAAATCATTCCCAAATTCTTTTTCATCTTGTAAGTGAAATCAAATTTGTTTCACCTTCAGTCTTACTTGTTTTATCACATGGGAGAACCCATGGTAAGTAAAAAGCACGTGACACATAACTAGTTATATTAGTATGCACATGGAACAAAAAGTAAGAGAACAGATTAACAATTATGAAACAACTTACAAATGCTAGTTACTCATACTAAGACTATTTATAGAATAAATGACATGTTATTCAGAATTTGGTACTACATTTATCATCCCATTACAGTTTTAGTTGGATAAGTTGGTTGAAGCTCCTCGGGAGCATACTTGATCCTTTATACTAGTTGGCTAAAGTATGAGGGAGCGCACTTGATTTTAGCTCACATAAGCTCAATTTATGAATAGGGTGGTTGAAGTTTCAAGAAGCGCTCCTATATTCAAAGAGTCAAAGTATAAAGTAAAAAATAAAAAAAAAAAATTTACCTTATAATTATGATAAAACAACAGTAAATTTATATTTATTAAGTTTAACTGTTAGGATCCACTAATATGATATCAAAGCCATAAGAACGTTTCCAATCCACATCATTCTGGTGCAGAATTTGAATATGAAACAAAAAGGATATTTTTGATTACTCTCCGATCCATATTATGTTATACGTTAAAAATGGTATAAGCTGCAGTAAAATGTCATTTTTGATATTACAATGTGGCCACGTAATTTTACCGTGTATATATAGACCGTGAAGTTAACCATAATTGTAAAATTTAAAATAAGCCAATTTGAAGTATATGGCAATATGGTGAGAAATGATTTCAAAACATAATTTAAAATTGATATAATATATGTATGTCCTTTTTATGGATTTCTTGATAGAAGAAAACTAAATCCAAGTAAATTATTAAATGGAGGCAGCGATAATGAAGATCTACACTTCGACCGTCACGTGAGAGAAAAGCAAAAGCAATGAGTTTTAAGGTTATAATATCGCAGGTTTCAAACCAGGGTCTAATTTTTCCAATGGTACGGAAAATTGAATTTTATAACTTGGATTTAGATTCTTTAATCTTAATTAATCAGCAGGTAAACTAATTACTTTGTTGAAGGCTAAGCATTATTTAAGTTGTAATTAAGTACCTCGAAATAACTAACAAGAGATGCAATGACCGAGATAAACTACAAATTCAGCTATTCATGCAACCAAAAGGTCAATAATATATAGTACTTGTGGTTTGAGAATGATACCATTGTTAAACTTTAACCTTCCTAATTAATTAAGGGAATTTTATGAAAAACCCGAAAATTGAATACCGATTTACTTTTTTACAAGCGCTTAAAGTTTTTTTCAATTTTATCAAAAACAAATTTCTAAAATTATAACAATACTTAAATCTCAAAATCACTAAAAACATATATTCAGACAATATATTTTCGGTATATCTTTAGTATACTTCGGTTCAATTTTCAACAATAAATAACAAAAAAAAACTAGAACAATAAGAATTGATTATTAAAGAAGAAGAAAAAGAAGAATATAATTCAATCAAAATTCAAAACATCATAAATTCTCAAATAAATAGTTTGATATATCTTTCGGTATACTTTGAAGTACCTTGGGAATACATTGAATATATCTTAGGGATATTTTGATTCAATTACACATAAAATTCAACGAAAAATTATTCAAAACATCACACATTATCAAACAAACAGAATTATTAAACAACAACAAGAAGAAGAAGTGAATTTAATCAAAATTTAAAACATCACAAAATTTCAAACATTTAATTTGGTATAATTTGAGGAGATTTTGAAAATACATTGCGCATGCCTTTGGGAATTCCATGGAAACACTTTGAGTATTCCTTGGGATACTTTTGAAAATTTCATGGGAATACCTTGATTCAATCACATATTAAATCCAACAAAAAATAATTCAAAATATTAAAAATTCTTAAACAAATAGAATTCTTCAAATCAATGATAGGAACTGTAACTACTAAAAGCATGACCGTGGTTTAAGACTAAGTTCTTAAATCTTCCCTTTCTCTTCAAATATACTTATATTCAATGATTGAAACGGTGGGTGACAACATTCTTGACTTCAAATAAAATCCTTTTCACTGTCTTATGGATTGTTGCATTTGCCTTGGCAACTGTGTGGCAACAGAATGTAGTGGGAGGAGGATTTTCGGGTTTTTGGCGGGTGCCGATGAGGCCGATACCGAGATTGAAACCTGTGGCATCTAATTTGACCGATTTTGGTAAGGTCGGTGATGGATTCACTTTGAATACTGAGGCATTTGAGAGGCTGATTTTGGCGATTTCGAAACAGACTAAGAAAGGTGGAGGTATTTTTGAAATGGGATTCGGTAAAAATGAAAAAATAAACATGGAGATATATTTGTAATAAAAAAAAATTAGGTGCCTGTGAAATTTCTTCATTAATTAATGAGTGACTAGATTAATATTTTCATTTATAATTAGAGGTAGTATGAGTCAATGGCGGAGCTAGAATTAAATATAAAGGGGCCAACAATAACCAAAGTATAAATGATCAAATGTTTATTATATATAATAACTAATAATAAAAGTTAAATATTTTATATTTGCATCTAATAATGTATCAATAACCGTCATTAAATATTCTAAAATATATCATCACATTCCTAATCTATTAAGAATTATAATGTCTCTCTTGTATGTCATAAAAATCATCTATAAGTGACTCTATACTAAACGTTTTAAGAATTTGCTTTTCAATATATGCTAGCAAACAATAAGCAAGAAATTCATCTTCCATCATATTATGAAGAGTTGTCTTAATTATGTTCATACCAGAAAAATGATTGCTCTGTGGCGGCATTAGAAATTGAAATCATAAGGATAAGAGTTAACACTCTATACACAAGCGGGTAGATTTTTGATTTTCTAGTGTTCAGCAACCATTGACATAAATCAGAAATAGTTGCCAAAGTTCTAAACTTAGGAAATTGTCGCACATGATTAAAATGCTCAAGTTGCATTCTTAATTGTAG
>CATIWF010075796.1:0-18305 GCA_949630135.1 Balakata baccata
TACCTGAGTCGCTTTGAATATCAAATTAAAAGAAATGAAAATGTTAAGAATAGCAAGATTAATAGACAGGGAATCAAAGATGTACATTGGGATTGATCAAGTTGATAGAATTGGAATCTGATTAGTAGAAAAGTTTGAAAATAAGAAAAAAAATTGGGGTCGAGGGATAGTGGTAAGGAAGTCAGACTTGTCTCTAAATAATTTGGATGTCTTTGGGAAAGAAGAGGAATCACTTCAAGAATTAGGTTTAGATACAAGACATTTAAAAACTGGCTCTCTTTATGTGTCACATGTGCTTCATTTTTTTATTTTCTCTATTAGTGATATATAAGACTGATATTCTAAGGATTTGAATAACATTAATTGCACAAAAAACTAATAAAATAATGGGATGAGATTAAACAGTTGGACTTCAAAATTTGGCATTCATGGTTTAAGATAATTTCCTTCTTGAGCCACAGAATTGCTAAATATTTGATCTGGATTTCCTGTCTTTGAGTCTCAATCAGATATTGCCTACAAAGTCCACATACGGTTCTATGACCATTAATATCAAAATTAGATAAATTTAAATAATTGGACTTAATAATTGTAAATTTACCGTTATTTTAAAATGACTTAAGTTAGTTCGAAATTAATTGTACCACAATTATAAAATCTTCTTATATCTCTTAAATTTGCAATATGAAATTTTATTAATAGAGCACTATATATATAATTATTAAAGAGTTGGGAATATAATTAACTCCTAATCCTACGTACTTAACCTAGAAAAACAATTTAGATGTTTTGTCCGGTCGTGTGCATGGGGAGTTGACAATTTTATTATTTTAGTTGCTAAAAAAGAATCTTTCAAAGAATTATTTGTTTTATTTTAAATTAATTTGTATTAATTAATACATCCAACTAATTGCTAGCATCACACCACACAACATGGTCAAAAGAATATTAATAAAAATTGGGAATTTTTTTATGGGTCCAAAAGGAGAATCATGTCTGATAATTTACTAGATTAATGTCAATCATATTCCTGAGAATGATTCTGTTTGTTTCTTATGATTGTCAGATTTTTTTTTCTTTCCTTCTCCATTAGTTTTTTTTTATATTAGTGTTTTCCTTATCAAGTAAATATTTTCTATTCATATTTGGATCGTAGGATTGGTCTCCATTGGATCGGCGGCTTTTATTGGGGTTTGAAATCCAACATTGACTACTGTTCATGAATGAACCGGCTTAAATTACCAAATAAATCTCATGTCTTTAAGCAACTCTTTCACATCATTCATCACTCATCTTTTTAGATGTAAAATAATACCTCAATTTGTAGAAAATAATTTCTCATATGTTCACGGTGACGACAATGATTCCATATATATATATATATATAAAACTAAAAAGTTTTTAGGTTAACAGGTATAATTTATCATTTGACAAAAAAAAAAAACAAGAATAAAGCGGGACAAAAATTATAATCTACTAACTTTTAAGATGAAAGTTAATTCTTCATTTTTTTTTTAAAATATTATAATCTATTTTTTTTCTAAATAATCTATTTTAGAATATAAAAATTATTAGTTAAAGCATGTAGCTTAAATTTATAGTCAAACTAGAATATAATCTAATTTTGTGTTTCCAAATACACTCCAAATCTCTAAATTAACCAAACACTCTCCTAATTTGAATTGAAAAATATTCCAACCATGTTTGAATAGTTTGGTTTAATTTACAGAACAAATAAATAAATAATAAACTAAACCCAAAATCAACATAAATTTTAGTATATAAAATAATTAATTATGATTAAAAAAGCATCTTACTGATTAGTTAATATATGATGCATCATATTTAAATTTTACTCTAGCTAATTTTTAATATTTACACAATTTTTTTTTTTTAGCGCAATAATAATGATTAATTTCTTTTTGAATAAATTTTATGATTTTGATTAACTAAATTATTGTACTTTTTTTTTTTGTTAAATTGAAACTAAAGCATAACCTTTTTATCACCAAAGAAAAAGCATAACATTTTAGTCGGATTTGATTTTGATTTTTCAATTAATTAAACAGTTTAATTTAATTTAAATATAAAACTATAATATTGCAGCTTGATTATATACCGTGAACAGCATATTATGCACCTAACTATTTATCTTTTAATTAACTTTCATACAATTTGGGAATTGTGTGAAAATCATAAACGCCAATTATTGGAAAGTCAAGCCCTAAGTTTTTTTCAAGCTCGCAAGCATTTATTTTATTTATTTATTTAAAAAAAAAATATTTGAGGCCAAGCTTTTTTCTTTTATTTAATTGAATTACACAATATAAATAATTCCCCACATGTGAACCGAATATGATATAATACGTCTTTTGACCATACCAAATACGATTATTAAATATCTTTTTGTTTTTACATGAAATTAAGTAACTAAAAGTTATATAATAATGTAATGACGTAAAAATCATATTCTTAATTAATAACTAGAGTTTATTAAATGATAATTAGGCTAGCATAGCATTCAAATGCAAAACTAGATTAAAATAAAAACTGTGACATTATGTTGCTTGATATATAAATAAGCAGATTTTAGATTTTGTAACATCTTTTTCAAATTGTAACCAAGTCATTCAACTTTAATTTATGTATATTGTCTACAAATTCAAGCGTACTTTTGATATATATATACAGAAACTATTTCTGTTGAAAATAAAAATCAAATCCACAATCCTATATAGGGATAGATTAAAGATGAAAGGAAGCTTAAGAGTAAGGACAGAAAGTTTCCAAAGTTATATTCTTCTTCTTGGATTAATTTCATTTATGGTCAACTTTGCTCTTATTGTAGTAAAATTATAAAAAATTGTGTCCCTAAAATGTCACTCAATTATATTTTTATTTTACTAAAATCACTTCCAGTCAATTTTTCAATTTAGGTAACCAGAAAGCTGACGTGTCACTGAAAGTTTGATGTGAAAGCTGACACATCACCAGAAATATGACATTATAGTTGATGTGTTATCGAAAATTGGTTTGAAATGATTTCAATAAAACAAAAACATATAATTTAGTGATTTTCTTGAACAAAAAAAATTATAATTTTACTACCATCAAAGTAAAGTTCAATAACCATACATCATATTAACCAGTTTCTTTTTCCGTCCCAAAAAAGTAAGTTTAGTAGTATCTTGTTTTATCTATCCTAATTACTTTTTTATGGTTGAATACACCCTTTATCTAATGTGTCTTAATTATTATCAATAAATCTAAATTATCATTTCTTAATTTTTCTTTAATTTCTTAATTAATGTAGAGACGTATTAAGTAAAATGTATTAATAAAATTTTATTAATATGTGTGAAAATAAAAGCTATCTTTTGATTGAGTATGGAGATATTACTAGAATAAATTCTTAAACATGAAGTTAAGGGAGTAGGCCGAAATTATCCCAAAAAGAAAATAGAAAATAAAAGCAAAGGAGGATTCCAGCTTGGGGACCTGGATGAAATTAAAGAAGAAGGTACGAAAAGGGGATATATTGATATTTGCAACATCAAATTTATAATTTGCAACAAAACAAAAATCTGTGTGGAGATCGATGAAGTGTTGGCAAAAGACCCGCCGCGAACATTGCCAACCATATTCTAATTCTCCACGTTCACAGAGAGAGAGAGAGAGAGATTCTGACACTTACACTGGCGCACTCTTTGCTGGCATTGCCCTTATTTTCAAGGGTAATCAACCCCTAAACCCTAACTTGCAACGAAGTAGTTATGCCAACTCTTCATCTATATTGCTCTCTCCCTCCATAAAACATAAAGTCATATTTCATTTTTTATTATTGAAAATTATAAGTTATTTATCTTTTTTTTTTTTAAATATAGTTATTTTGTTCAACTATAAATATACTCTTATTTATATATACTCTTATTAAATAATAACATACATAAAAATAGAAATAAAAAAGATAGATAAAATGATAATAAAATATTTACTATATTTATTTTATACGATTCTTAATAATAAAATCAGTAATTTGAAGGAATGAACAAAACTATAAAGTATTTATAACCTCTATTTTACATATACATCATATCATAACATATATAAAAGTAAGAATATAGAAGCAACTAAAATGATTATAAAATATTTACTATTTCTATTTTATATATGACTTTTAATAATGGATAAATTAATAATTTAGAAAGACGGAAAAAATGTCTGTAAAGTGTATATATATATATATTATATAATTCTTAATAATAGACAAATTAGTAATTTTCATATGAATTATAATATTAGGGCAACGTATACATATTATATAAAAATCAAATAGTAATTAATGATAAATCTAATATCTAATAATTAAGTATGTTGTACGTTAATAAAAATTTAGTATACCTAAATATCTATTTATATTTTTCAATTTTAAATAACTTTTAAAATTGATTGGCATCTAATGATCAAATGATTATTTTCAAAATAATAATAAATAGAAATTTTTTTAAAAAATATCAACTAAAAATTATTAATTTAACTAAATTAATTAATTTTTAATATGCATAAAAATAGAACTAAATCTATTTTTTCTGGACAAAAAAATACATTAGTTAATTTCTTTTTGATAAATTAATCATTGTAGTTTCTGTATTTCACCGACTTTTCTCTAGACTCCTTAGTTTTCCTGTAACTATTAACAAAAGCTTGCATAATGGCTATGCCTTTACCATTTGACAGTCAGGCTACCAGTTCTGGGTTAACCATCTAACCCTCTCGGATTGTCTTTCCCTTACCAGGTGAATCCACAATTCAAAATTAAAATTTCAGCCTCCGCTTAATCACAACGGTCCGTAAGAATTTCAATTTGAAGGAATTCAATTCCCTTAATATACTAATGAAATTGAACTGGAAAATAGGTAGTTTTTGCAGCTATTTAACGCAAAAATGACTCATGAGTAGGAATATAAACAGTTTTTTTTTTTTCCTCTTTTTTAAGGCATTTATCACAAACACAACCTTACAAGGCCAACGACTAATTATTACTTTCCCATATCAGTTGACAACTAACTTGTCAGCAATCAATTCCAGGGTTATCCGTTTGTTCATCTAATCTGTTCAATGGTAGTTTACATCCTATTCAAAAGGGGGAAGCAGGGAGAAAAAAGGGGGAAAAAAAAATTTCTCTCAGCGCTTAATATTGGGACCTTTATATAATCCCCTCTGCACCACAAAGTTTTCTGGAGGCTGAGTTTCTTCTAACCATGTAACTTCTGAGGGCTCTACGCCACACAATTCAGAAGCACCTTCTGCAAGAAAATAGAAGAAAAAAAAATGAATGACAGAAATTATTTTAGCGAGAAGGAGCAAAAGGACAAGGAGAAAAGGAATAAAAAGGAAATGCATCGATACCTGGTAGTACCCTTCCAGGGACCCTTCCGAAATAAGAGCAGTGTCGTCCTTCTTCTGAGGAATATGGGGGCGCAAGAACATCGAAGAGAGCACAGGGTGTCAAGGCTTTGAAACAATGGATATTGCCCCCACTAGTGGGATATAGGATTGTTGTACCACAGGGTGCAGTCATTTGGCAATCCCTAACAAGTTTTGCAGGTCTTGCTGTAAATTTCCAACCAAACTCAATCTCAGAACGAGGGTGTTAACAATGAGAAATATGCATGTTAAAGGTTAATCTATCTATTAGCAAAAAGAAAACTATGATTTTACTCATATAAGACATAAATATAAATGAACATTTGAGTATTTGAACTAACTTTTCAGACTAGTTTTGCGTATGAATCACGATAACATCCAAAGGGAGAAAGATATGAAAGAGATTCTGCAATGATTGTATAAGAACAAAAATAAAAAGCTAGAACTACGTGTTGCCAGTCCAACTTTCCATTTACAGGCAGGCAAGATTAATTGGTCACCTATCATGAAAAATGCATGTGAAAGGGAGCTCAAACCATTACTCCTTCAGCCCAATTCACAACCCGCATGGTGACTTTACTGTTGTTTACTATCCTACATCTCCACAAGAAATTTCCTCTGGAGACATACATATGCTCCAAGAAACTGTCAAATTTCTGTGTCTTAGACCCAGATAAACAAGCAGTTTGTGCACAGCTATGAAAAGAATGTTTCAGTAAACGGCATTAAACCTCTCTGGACCAATCATATGCTAAAATGTCTATAGTATATCAACATCAAAAATAAAAATTGGCAAGCATTCAATAAAATGAAAAATACTGTTGATACCTATATTTCTCTAACAAACCTAGAAATTAAAAATAAAATAAAAAATGACTCATCAACAGAAATGCCACTTCCTGACATAACTGAGACAAAATTTGAGATTATGCTCAGCCACCATATTATATTTGACAGTATGTTCCATTGTTTGTGGCTAGAAAGTCGAGGCATTAAGGAACCAAAACTAGTGCAAAAAGGTAAAAATTATCTTGGAGGGTGAAAGCAGCAATGATGGCAATAATACTACCAGATTTCACAAAGGTCAAGAAGATAATCAGAGTTCTAATTTTAAGTATTGATGTATTTGCTCTCAAACCAATTCCTTTGTTGGATTCTTCAATTCATTACATTGGGCTGATTCTATTTCCAGATATGTATTAAGTTAAAAATAATGATTATGTGAATATATTGTCAAATAACATTTTCTTGTCAGAATCAAGGGTAGATATCTCCTTAAAAGCAAAGGAAATATTTCAGATTTAAATAATCTTCAAGGAAATTTAAATTAATGTCTTTAAGTTAATCACAGCTTTGATTTTAAAAATTGATTTTTGTTTTGTCTAAAAGCAAATTCCTTAGTTCGATCCTGGGATTTGGAACATTGAGGCTAATTATATATCCAGACATGAATTAAGAGATCATAATGATTATCTCCTTCGTGAATCTATTTTCAAATAGCATTTTCTGGTCAAATCTACTGAGATATCTCCTTGGAAGAAAAGGCAACATTTCAGATATAAATATTATGAAAAGGCAATTTAAATTGTACAAGTTTGCTGCTTAAAATGTTAGAAACTACAGGGCTAATGTTCGGTATCAGCTCCTGGTGGTTTGTGGCTACACTCTCTGATGAGTCAGCTCCCGGTGGTTTGTGGGTACACCCTCTAACAAGTCACAGGTAATCCTAATAATTCTTAAAACTTATCGCTAGATTTTTCCCCATCTAGCTCAGTGCATTCTGATCACAATTTACCTAGACCATATCTTCAGTAAAGCTTCCCTTTAGCTGTTTTATTTCAGTACTCAATATCCAATTTTTAGGCTTCTAGCATAACGTTTCATGCTTTGAGGTATATCAACCATCTACATCATTTTTATTTTGTTCAACAAATGAATGAATTAACAAAAAAAAAGAAAAAAAAAAAAAAGAAAAAACAACCTATAGAGATGAGCTTTACATAAACTATGGGAAGGTACAATCTGAGCGTCAACAAGCTATAAAAGAATAAATCATAGCTAAGACAGCGGGTAAGCATTCACACAAATAACAATATGCCTTTAAATGTGTTGCAATTTCAAGTTTCCAATAACGGTCAATTAGCCTGTCTTATATGATAACATATCACATGAAAGTCTCTTTCAAAATACAGCCATGGAACGTCTACAGATAGATGTGTTGCCAATGGAAAGTAACTTACATTATAACAAGTGTAAGGCTGTCATAATTTAGTTATATTGCAAACAAATTCCATGAACAAGATAACAATTTGGTATAAAGAAATTCTGCAGCAAAATAGTAAGATGAATATCATTTCAAATCACTAATATTAATACAATATTGTTTCAAAATACCAAGACAGATAAAGATAGGTACCTTGAGTGGGATCATCAAACCCTGGGAGATCAAGCCAATCATATGACTTTACAAGTAATGAACCGTAGAGAAGCTTGCTCAACACAGTCATCCCAGGATGATTATGGAGTGGTATGATAGAGGAAGGTGGCATGCAGAAGATCCCTATCTGCAATGACGTCCCAAATGCAGAATCATTATGAAGTCATTTTTTACTTTTTGAAATGATAACATATTCAGAAACCTAGAAACCAATGCTGATTTGAGTCAAAAAGTCCAAATTCACTTCAAATGCATAGATAATGCCACCAATATGATTTTAATTACTTACAGAGAATCTGTCACACTCATGCAAGTGCAAATATTTGATGGGAGGCGGGTACGGATAACTGCCATTACGCCCTTTCCTGCCATTGGTGCCATTGATGGATCCTTTCCATTGACGAGACAATTGTGCCTCCTGTTCGAGACCCACATTAGAAGGCTTCATTTGATCTGGTAAAGCATTATACAGAACTAAACATGTTAGGACACTACATGATCTAAGTCAATGGAAACATAAATTATTTTGAATAAGTGGAAAAGATTTACTACATGAAATCAAAGTTAGTTGGTTTACTAACACACCTAGAATTCCTCGAACTTTTCCAAGAGCTTCTTCTGATATTGGACTATTAGTTGAGAAAGACTCTTTGCAAGCATCATACAGTTTTTGAACTACTGGCATGATGCAAAAAATTTAGCAGATAACCCACTAGCCAATCTAATCACAAAATACAAGGAAGCTGGCTCGCAGGGGACTTAAGGATCACTAAAACCTGTTGAAAGATTGATCATCCAAATCGAATAACAACTGGGGGTCCCTCTAGCTTACAAGTATGCATTTAACAGCCAAATTCTCTCTCTGCAACAATTCCAAAATCCAGTCTGTCGTGAGCCAAAAGAGCGATAACATAGATGCATGGCAGTTAATCAATCCCAAGTTTTAAATAGCTTACTGCACCTAGAAATACCAGCATTTGAGGATTAGAAGGATTCGAAAAAATAAATAAAACAAATTAATGAATGAATAAACAAATAAGCAAGATGATATCAAAGAAGGATTTGAAAAAATAAATAAGACAAAATAAAGGAATGGATAAACAACTAAGCAAGATGACATCAATAAGAAATGACAAGATTATTGCTTTTCTTCTTCAGTCACCAGAATCTATACTGCAACTTTCTTTCTTTTTTTTCCTTTACTTTTCCTGGGCTCGATTTAATTTCCAAAACCCAGAGTCCAAGATGATGCAACTGTGGAACAAAATCCTGTATGCTAACAATTCTGTTTAGAAAAGGGAAAACACTCCATTTATCTTTTTTTTTTTTTTTAGCACAAATTCCTTGGCAAAACAGCAGTAATATAAGTGAGAAATCAGATACCCACAAGGGAAAAATTAGCAATTTATGCAAGCAGTCACACCATAAATTACACTCCCGTCAAATATTTGATTGCTCAGATCAGAGTTATAAAGCATAGAAACATGTATATATCTCCAGTTTCCATTTCGTTTACTTTTGAGCCAAAGATTTCTCAGCGATAAAACAGAAATGATTTTAAAATCAGTCCTAGACGGGTAAAATAATAATCCATTGGGCAAGTAGTTCCATCATAAATTAAACTCAACCCCATCAACACAAAATAGACTTCTTCAATTGGGCAGATCAAAATCGTAAACATATATAAATATACAGTGAGAGAAAGAGTACCAGGGCAGGAAGGACCATCGATGCTTATGATGATGATATTGAGATCGAAGAAGAATTAGGTGAATGAAAAAAGGAAGGAGCCAGAAGGTGTCACCATCTGAAGAGGAAGGGGATAATTTTACGGCTAAAAATCCCTCACCTGTTGCACCACGCCCTGACTATTTTATCCCGATTTAACTCATTTAATTTCCTTTTTGCCATTACTATTTTTCCTTTTCTTTTCTTTCCTTTTTTTTTTCTTATTCTTGCTTTTTTAATGGAAAATAAAATGATATTCATTACATACACCCACAAAAAATTTTGATTTAACATAATTTTCAAATAATAATAATAAAAGGAGCAAATCACTTATAGTCCTTTAATTTTTTAACATATTACAGTTACAAATAAATTTTAAAAAAATTAATAATACATCCCCATTGTTTAAAATAATGTCCATTTATTTGACGTTACTTTTTCCAGGCTGAATTATTATATGAATTCTTTATAAAGTTCAATAATTTTTTATAAAAATTTAGAATTTTTGCTTATTATCAAAACTAACTAAAGTGCAGTCGTACATTCAAATTCAAATCTTTCTATTTGTTAACTTCAACAATATCTGAAACTAACACGATAGATATACTTAGGATATATTTGGACCATCAAAGAATAGAATTTTATAGATATACTTATGATATATTTGGACCATAAAAACAATAGAATTTTATGGAAAATAAAATTGTACTTTTAAATTAGTGTCTTGAGATTCTAATATGTCTTTTTATTATATTTATGCAATATGAATTGGAATTTTATTTGGATATTAGATCTAATTTTGTTGAAGGTATTTTTAGGAATATAAATATTTTATGTAAAAAATAAATAAAAATATTTAAATACTAATATATTTTAAATATTATAATTTCTTATATAAGAATTAGAATATCAAGCGTATTAAAAATTACCAAATATTTTAACTACTTAAATTTACATCGAAAAGATGCACCAAATGTATTTTAATGTATTTACTAGAAAAAAAAATAATTATATGGCATACTTAATATAATTTATATTTTTTTCATTAATTATTAATGATTGAAATTAAAAATTAATAAATATAAAATATAAATTATATGACGTGCACACAAAAAGTCTTAAAAAAAATAAGTGAAGTCATAAATTCTAGATGTAAAACCTATTATGTACCCAAAACCAAAAAATATATATATTTAATTAACCTCAACAGATATGTGTGTGTTGGTTCGTTGAACATGACAAATACAATGAACTTCTCCACAACAGTAAAATGAAGAATCTAAACACCCGTCATCTCTGTCTACAGCAGTGACAGTTAAAAATTTTAGTCAAACAATTCAATTAGAAAAATAGATATAAAAAATATAATAAAAATAAAGTAAAAAATAAATTAATATTAATATTATTCAAAATGAAATAAAAATATATTAAAATATTTTTAAGAAAAATATTAAATCTATTAACCTATTTTTAAAAATTTTAAAGGAAACTGACGCTTTTCATATAGCTCATTTGGTACATAGAAATAGAATTACTTAGTTAAGTCATATAATTAGTTGTTAATATCATGTTTGATTTAAAAAATGAAATTTGGCTTATTAATCTTATGGACTTAGTTAAACCTCTCCTTTCCATTTTTCTATTTTTTTTTTTTTTGAGAATACTCTTCTCCATATTTTTACTAATTCTATTTTTGCGGGATTACTAAACTTTATATTTATAAAATTAACAACACTAAACTAGCCTTAACTAAATTTATTTTTCATTTTTTTACTTACAAAATTAAAAAACAAAGAACGAGGTCTTTAATTTCATACTTTCAATTAGTGATGGAGCCAAAGATTTTACTCAGGAGTCCAATTAAAAAATTATAAAAATTAACATAATGTACATATATTCTATAAAAAAATTATAAATTAGCAACAATTATCGATAAATTTAATATATTAGCTCATTACATTTCAATATTCAAAATGATCTCTCAATCTATCTTTCTTACACCAAGTACCGAATCTTTCAGATACAAAAGCATCATGCCCTCTTTCACCACACCAATTGAAAAAAGATAACAATATAAATAAAAAGTTGCATTTTTTGTAATACTATACTCTAACCAACTCTTGAATTCATCAAACCAAGATGCAACAAATTTACGTTTTTGATTTCCATATATCCTTCGAGGAAATTTATGCTCAAATGGTTGACATGGACCTTTTAATAAGTAAACTCTATGAACATGTTCAATTAAGTTAGGTGGATAGCTCTTTATGTTAGGTCGTAGTCTTGGATCAATTGAAAGATTTTCTAAATCAATTTCAATTGTAATGTCTGCCAATGGGAGCTTAAAAGCTATTATGGTATATGAAAGGTAAATTGGGAATTAACAGTAAGAATATAAAATACATGTATGTATGAATAAATTTTGAGAATATATGAGAGGTATATATGTGGTATATTGGTCAATTTTGGCTTCTGTTTCGAGAAAGTGATGAAATAAATCAATAACTATGAAAAATTAAGGTCTCATGACCGTGACAAAGGGGTTTCATGGCTGTAATAGCTGAATTTCATGGATAAACATGACTGTTCAAGGTCGGTTGCTACAGTTACTCTTCATGACCATGAAAGGGAACCTTCATGACTGTGAAATGTTTGTATATAAGATTTTTCCACGTTCTTATCCTCATTTTTCACTAACTTTTTTGTCCTCAAATCCCAAGAACAGATCATAGATACCCAAGAACATCAAGAGAGTGATTCTTTATGGTTTTTGAGTGAATTAAATACCAAACTAAGAGAGAAAAAAAAAACAACATTAAAGCAATATTTGAAGGAATTATCTATTTTGGTGAAGATTTGGAGCAGAGAGAAAGTTGGTGCAATAGAAACCATGATTTTCTTGCATAATCAAGTGTGTATTATGTCATCAAGAGGTAAGAAAATACAAGAACTTCATATCTTTACTACGATTATGAAGTTATAGAAAAAGATTGTGTTATTTGTTTAGAAAGCCATGGAAGAAAGACTATGGAAGATGAATGGTGTTTAGATTTTGTGTATATTTATGTTCTTTGAAGTTATTAGAAGTGAGATAACATGATATTAAGTTGAAAATATGCTTAATAACCTTACTTTGGGAATTATGGAATTAGATTTATGATTATATAATTGTCATAGTTTGAGAATTGAGATATAACTTGAGTTAATGAAAAATAATGGTGATTATATTTAGTGATGCCTTTGAAAGGTGAAATTAACCACCAAAGACCAAAGAGGCTGGGTAAGCTTAAAGCTAAAATTTTGAGTTAGCTCCATAGGAAGTAAGTACACATGTGCATTTTAATTTGCTTAAATAAAATAATATAATGTTAAATGACATGAAAAAAAAAGATATATGGCACTTTAATATGAATAGTGGATAACTAAGAGGAAAATGGAAATATGTGATAGACTAATTAGATTTAAGAATATATATATATATATATATGGAAGAAGAATTAGCTAAATACGAATATATTATACGGAAATTTCATAAGTAGTGGGATATGGAATTTGAATAACATGAATATGTCAAATGTATGATAAGATATAACCTAGTATTCTAGGTATAAAAGTTACTAATAGTAATATATGTAGAATGAAATAAATGATAAATGGAACTCGAGTTCACATAGATGACAATAAGTGGTTAGTAATGATAATTACGTATATTTATTATGGGATTATTAATCCAATTGATTATAAGCTAGGCTTAAATGCTTATAATAAGGATTGACAAATGGTAGATGCACAAGCTCTATGAAGGCACTTAAGGTGCTTGAAAGGAAATTGTTTAATAGAGGTAAGTCTCTTACTTGAGAACATGATGAAATGCATGTAAATGATGAGTTGTGTGCATAATTGGTGTTGACATATTTATTTCCTAAGTAATGAGAAGTTATATGATATGAAAGCATGAAATAACATGATTAAATGTTAGAAAGATTGATTAGAGTTTTTGAGTATGTATAAATATGGTAATAAATAAGAAAATGACAAATATATTAAAGTGGGTACAATGCATGTGTAAAGTTTGAGTTGTGAGCTTGGTTGTAACTCATTTTGGGGGATGATTTGAGTTGTGATAACTTGTTTATATTGGTGTCAATTGACCGTTGATGATGTCTATGCATGTTTAGGAAGTGATTAGAAGTGTAATTTTGCCAAAATTTGACCATAGACATAAGTTAAATCATTTCACAACCAGCGTCACAACAATGTTGAAACTGTCATGACTATGAAAGACTAATCAGTAGCTTTCATGACCATGCTTCACGCCTAACACATTTTGTTATGGCCGTGAAAATACCATTCACAGCAAATATGGCCTATGTTTAAATGATATTTTGATGGGTCCGTTACATGCCGAACATGCTTAAATGCTATAGTATGATGTAAAAATTTGAAAATATGTTAATAGGCATATATGTGATATTTGAACATGCATAAATTATATGAAAGATGATGGTAATAAGAAAAAAATGTGATTAAAAGAGAAAATATTTTGATATAAATACTCATTTTTCTATCTGAGGACTAAAATTATGATAGACGGTGAAATAAAATTACTTTCTTATAATATTAAAAGGATTAAGAAAGTAATTACAGAATGAAATGAAATGTATGGTGACATGATTATTAACATTATAAGAAATTGTATGCTACTCCTACAATTGATATACACTCGAGTTTCAGAGAGGTCAATGCATTGATTGATAAATGAGAAATAAAAGAACCGTTGAGCAGTTAATTTTGGAATAATTACCCTAGAGTTGTAAAAAAATGCATGATGGTGGGATATTGAAATAAAAAAAATTTTGTATTATACAAATCAAATAAATATGTATAAAAAAGGCATTTAACAAATGTGCAACATTTGCATAAGTACAGAATGTCTTGATATTATTATAATTAAATGAATTGAAAACGATTGTGTCACAAATTTTACATGTCATAAATGATATCGTTATACGTTATGTTTGATATACATATGTGTACTACTAAGCCATGTGTAGCTTAGCGTGTTTCATGTGTATGCAGGTCATAAAGCCAATATAGAGTTAATATATCAATTGATAGTAGAGATGTTTAAACTCATGTAGAGGATACCAAGTAGACTAGATTTAGGTCGACATATTTATAGAATGCATTTATTTATTACATTCATTAAAGGAATATAATTATGTAATATGACGTAAAATAAAAGAAAAAAAAGATCAATCGGATATATGAGACGAAGGTCTTGTAGGCCCAACTTAGAATATAAAATATGATTAAAACAAATTATAGTCACTCAATTTGTAACACTTTCTACATATTATGGGTTATACTTATAATATGTGGAGGGTGTTACATCAATATTGTCTGGTTTTGATAATTCTTTAACAAGAGTAGATGCATTGACCGATAATGATGACTCTATAATAAATGATATTCTTTTATAATATTGTTTATTATTTAAGAAAAAATAAAATAAATTATAAAAATTGTAAACAAAAGTAGCTTAAGACACAATCACACATAAACTATGATCAAATTATTAATAAATAATAAAAAATAATCGAATAGTAATAAAAATAAATTGAAATAAATCATTTTTTTACTTTTTAATCACAAGATATTTCTTTCATAAGGTTATTAATAAATAAATTGACTATTTACATTATTTATACCTAATGACATTTCAATTCATGCTTCACTATTCATAACTCAATTTCAGTTTGAATATTGTTAGAATTAATTATAAAAATTAAAGTATATAATTTTAAATATTGTTTCACAAAAAAAAAAAAAAGATTTCAAATATTATATTATTTGCAAAAAAGAGATTCTGAACTTAAGGTAGAAGAAAGAATTCTCCAGATATATGTTAGCTTCCAAAATCCTATCTTTTTTGTTTATCTTTAATTCCTTCCTCGCATTAGTACACATAGTCACCCTCATTCCCTAAGTCCTTTTTTCTTCAATCATGAAAACAAACCTCGAAAAGTTTAAAACAAACTTATAAGATCACTATCAATTCTTCAGACCTAATTAACAAGTGCTCTATTATTATGGGAAATTGTAGAACATATATACTCAATTAAAGTTCAATAGGAGCATAACCAATAATTTCCAGCACAAAACCGAAAACCCAAAAACGAAATTGTAACAGGGAACCATGAAATATGAACCAATAAAAAAAAAATTCAACAACTAACATATGAAGGGATGCTAAAAATGGTGAGGAAAAAAAGAGAAAAAACAAAATCAAGTTCACTCTTCAGTGTTCACAATACATAATTTAAAACAAATACTACAAAAAAACCACAAAGTGTAAATATAAAATTTACCTTTAATTGTTGATTTCTTATTTGATGAAAAAAGAGTAAATATAAAGAGAGAATTGAAGGTATAGAAAAAACGAGATAAAAAGTAAAAGATGGTTGTTTAAAAGTAAAATATAGATTAGGGTTCTTTTAAAGAAACACTAACTTTACCATTATACTCTTAAAATTTTTGAAAATTTCAGGAAGGCCCATTGTCCCCATTAGCCCTCAAGTGCCTCCGTCTATGCTTCCAATGTTAGTTTTAATTTTAATTGTAATTTCGTTAATAGTAATTGTGATTTCTGCTTCTATTTAGAAATCCAAAATACAAAAATCCTAACACTATCTATTCTCATAAGTTTAATATTATAAAAACACTATAGACACTCCAATTTATAGCTTCATAAATAATTTCCGAGACAATGAACCAATCCGAATCCATCAAATGCTAAAGAATACATCACTGAGAAAGGCATAATAAAATAATAAAAAATTCCATAATTAACCAAATTTGAGATAAATTGAATTGTGTAAAGGAAAATTTCAATTCCATCTCATTTGCTTTCCATCAACTTGAAAATAAAAATGTAATAATATGCTAACATAAAGAATAAAATTACAAAAAAAAAAAAAATTTAAGTAAAAATGGCGATTGAGGTCCAAACCTAAAATTGATGTAGAGAATATTGAAAATACTAAATAAGAAAATATGAATTCAATTTGGTATGTGGGACAGGTCAACCTTTTTTAAATATAGAATAAATCGTATTGAGTAATTGTTTTATTAATTTAGTCTATTACTTGAACAGTCATACCCAAAACTTAAAATTACAATATTTATACTAAATAAGAGTTAACTTAATTATTCCTATACTTAACTAAATCTAGGATTAACACTAATCTTATGGCTTAAGTAATTAGTAAACCAAACATACATTTAGTTCGAATGTAACTCCGTCCCTACCCCAAAGTTAATATCCTTTTTTTGTTGTGAAAAGAAAAATAATTTTATTGAGTAATATATTAATAGAAACATATATACAAATTCACTAAACAATTATGGAGGATTAAACAGTGAAAAATTCACAGTATAATTTAATAATATAATAAATCGGCTCAAAAGTTTACAAATTTGATAATATTATAATGACTAAAATACCTAGATCTGACTATTTTGAACCGGAACTGGCATTGGGCAGTTCCAGACCGGTTCTACATTTATTAGAACCCTAACTGGCGGTTTCGGTTTGAAACTGCC
The DNA here is from genome assembly GCA_949630135.1 of Balakata baccata. Lineage (NCBI taxonomy): Eukaryota > Viridiplantae > Streptophyta > Magnoliopsida > Malpighiales > Euphorbiaceae > Balakata > Balakata baccata. The sequence goes on from CATIWF010075796.1 coordinate 17,198, forward strand.
GGTTCACAGTTCCGAACCCTTTTTTTAAATAAATATACATAAAACATATATATATATATATATAATATTTATAATATATATATATATATATTCATATATATAATATTTATACAAATAATATATTTATATTTTAATATAATATAGATAAATATTAATTTATGTACATAAACTCAAAAAAATGAGCTCATGTTTAATGACATTGACATGTGTCACATGAATGACTTTAAAAGATAAATGATCTCCTTTTTATAAGGAATGAGAGAATAACTATTTTCTAAATTTTTATATATGCGATAAATACAATAATCACTCACGTAACATACATATTATTTAGAAAATGGTTGAATTCTCCTTCCTTATAAAAGGAGAGAGCACTCCTTTAGAACCACTAATGTGGGACATGTTAATGCCACTTAATATAAACTTATTTTTTTGAGCTTGTGTACATGTGTTAATATTTATATTATATATATATTATAATATATTAATGTTAATATATATATTTAATTTAACTTTTTCTAAAAAAAATTAAAACCAGTCGAAACCGCTGGTTCACAATCTGTGGCACAGTCTAAGAATACCTATGACTCTAGTTTTATAATATACTGTTTATTATTTTTATCGGATCGAATATGTTTTGTACATTTGAATAACATACAAAAATATTGCAATAAGACTAAAAAATAAAATATTGTAACAAAATGATAAAAAATCAAATACCGCAATAAGACGATAAAATTATAAAAAAATAAAACAAACAAATAAAAATATAGATATATGAGAAATAACCATTTATTTTAAATATAAATTAACAAAAAATGTGTAAATAGGTAATTTCAGGTAAAAAATAAAAAAAATTCTTCTTTTTTAATGATTATGGGCAGCTAAAAAAAACAGAAAAAAAAAAGAAGTTGAGAAAAAAAAGAGAATAAAATTTCTTTTTCACTTGTCTCCTACTTAATATCCACGTTGTTAAAGTCTTGCGTCTGTATAATATTTCATGTATATATTAAAAAAAGCTAATAAAAAAAATATATTCAATGCTTACGCCCCATGTTGTAGTACGGTGCTATTATATAATAGCACCGTACTACAACATGGGGCGTAA